>PIJE02000275.1:0-10000 GCA_002895965.2 Coryphaenoides rupestris | reverse complement strand
CACAAACGCGTGACGTTTTCACTTCTCCAATGTATCCAATATCCAATGGCCTTGGTCTGGTTTGTCATTCTACAAGATTATCACTTTCAGAGTTTGTATATTGTTGTCGTTAACAAAATGCTTTATTAAAAATTAAAAGTTTGAAATGGTATTAAGCTTGAAGGTCTATGCTGTCTTATTCTACATCTATTCCGGTGGATGTACGATGGATATATTTTACATTTACATTTAGGGCATTTCGCAGACACGTTTTATCCCAAGCGACTTACAACAAGTACATTTGTTGGAAGAGACAGCAATATATCACTGTGGTACATAAAGATAGGACAGGGTCAACATTTGACCTAAAGTAGCAAGCACTCGTACATTTCTGAACTGCAGCGAGCAATCTTAATGTTACGCACAAAGCAAAAACACACAAAAAACGAAGCTACTTAAAAGGAGTTTATTTCCTAGGATTATCTCATATCTCACAGATATATAATATATATATATATATATATAATATATATTATAAGTCTTGACGACCACATCCCATATGTTTGGTTCCCTTTGAGGAGTTCTGTTCTCCACAGAGTGACACGGGGGTACAGGGTATGGACGCCTCTTTTTGGCGGGGAAACAACAACAATGGGCGGGAAACCAATCATGCAGATCACAGAGAAGGCACGGCTACAGGACACGCGCACACACACACACACACACACACACACACACACACACACACACACACACACACACACACACACACACACACACACACACAAACACGTCGACAACAAGACAAAGACAGATCGGGTTGAACTTTAACCAGCAAGCTTGTCTGTGGTATTATTGACTCAAGATACAAGAGGCCAGTATATATACTGTATATATACCATAAATATATATATATATATATATATATATATATACACACACTAGCAGTTGCTGTATCTGGAGGTTTTGTATGTATTTTATACGTTCAGGTTGCAGAACTCGTCGAGAGGAACACGTTATTGAAGCAGCTATAGTTCGGCAGTATTGCGTTGCGAATTTTCTTCTGCTTTTGTTCGGGTCTGAATGGAAACACTTCAGAAGCCCGGGAAGACGGGGATTTTGTTGCCTGCACTGCAGTGACGTGAATCTTAACAATACATATCGAGATATTCTTTTATTTTTCCTTAAGTACACCAGAGAAACATCAAATGAAGAAACACAGGTTCTATTGGTCCTACTGCAAATACACGTCGTAGCAGAGAGAACAAAAACGCTGGCAGCTCATTGGTTGAGTGGATGATGACACTCGGTATAGTACAGGATGTATGGAATGACCTTGAACGTCCCCCAGATATAGCATGAGGTGATCAGAACAATATTCAAATATGAGGTTAAAGGGTCGTTTATAAAGGGACACATGGATCTTAGTGAAATTCAATAGAAAGAGCTAACTACAATATATTATAAAGAGTTACAATGGTGGTATACTTGTGTATGTGGAAATTCAGTCCTTCGTTATTCAGTCTTGTGTAAATTGTTCATGGTTTTAAAAAAATGGAAATTTCCCAAAGATATGATGATGGCAGCATATCTATGTTACATATTGCATTGAATTTTTCGAAATATTCTTCCTGGTGAATAGACAAATAAACACTTGATACGGTTCGATGAAAAGTAAAAGTAAAAAAAAAACATTGACAGTATACCTCACTGAGCCAAATGCTTCTTTTTTTTTTTCCGACTCAAAAAACTCGTCAAAATAAACCAGACTCCACCAAAACAGAAGAAATCATCAGATTATTGACTCTGAATATTACCTTGAATTAAATGTGTTGTGTGTGTGTGTGTGTGTGTGTGTGTGTGTGTGTGTGTGTGTGTGTGTGTGTGTGTGTGTGTGTGTGTGTGTTGTGTGTGTCTGTGTAGTGTGTGTTGTTGTCTGTACTGTATGTATGTGTGTGTGGTTGTCTGTCTGTACTGTATGTATGTGTGTTGTTCCCACCTCTTTCCACCTCTCCAGTGTGGTCCAGAACTGTGCAGATGGAAAATCAAATGAGTGGGAAGAGTCACCACTACAGTGTAATGTGGAGAGGGGGCTACAAGTCCATGCCTGTGGTGTCCAACGTGTCCACATTAGGAACACACTCAAAAACAAGACCTCTCGAAGACACCCGCTTGGCAGGAGCAAACAAAGGTAACACTTTTTTTTTTTTTCTAAATAGAAAACTAAGGTTAATACTCTTAAAACCGACGAAGAAAGCGACCGGAACAAGATGTCCACCAGTACAGTAATAGCATGACTTGTAGCCCGAACGGAACGGCCCAGATACCAGACCACCTGGGGAAGCAGACACACACACACAACAACAACAACACGCACAATGTCAAAAGAGGCTGGGCGTGCAGGAGTAGTATCACCACGGCAACACAAGAGTGACGGTCGAGATGGACGTTCGAGATCGACGTCGGGCATTTCGACGAGTCAGCGAACCTGGATTCTTCAGACACACACACACGTACGTACGTACATTATGTACATTCATTCCTATAAACACGTACTATGCAAAAACACGTACACTTTGCAGTCAACACATTCTTTTTTTTTTTTGCTGTTCGATTTTATTATCAAAATGACATGGAACGTAAACACACACTCGTAACACAATTTAATTTGAATGCTTACTCTTTAAAACATGCGGCTATTTACAGTACTTCTGGTAGACGCATGCTTTGTTGTTCTCAACCAAGTCTGCGTTAATGCATAATGTCAGCAGCGGGGAAGACAATCGCGGAAGAGTCGGGCGAACGGACCGGACCGGACGACCGGAACGACCGGACGACCATTCTCCTGTCGTCCGTCAAACTCTTTCCTTCGACCGCTCCTCGCAGGACCCAGAGAATTGCCTCTCTCCCAGTCGGTGAAGAAGCAATGTGTGGTGTGTGTGTGTGTGTGTGTGTGTGTGTGTGTGTGGATAACATAGCGGTCATGTTAGCAAAAAAAAAAATACCACTATGTCATTGCAGTACTTTGGTTTTTTCGATCGATATATATATACATATATATACTTATGCGCATTATGTGACGAAAGAGGGGAAAGTAAAAGAGTATTTGTGATGCATGATACATGCTCGGCTTAGCTTTTTCCATTTGTTTCAGGCAAACGGTCCCTACATTGACTGTACAAAAGGTTCAAGATGGCGGCGGGGGAACTCAAACAAACAGCAAGCAAACACATGTTGGGGAGGCAGGCGTCGACACAGAGCTGTCCTTGAGATGGTGCAACCTTGCCCCTCGAGTTAAAATCAATATATTCATATAGTGTATATATCATCAATTAATTCGTAAAAATACTGAAATAAACAACACACGGCACGGCGATAAAATAGAACTGGACTACTGGACACACAAAAAAAGAACAGCATTTGAACAGCGTTACTTTCAAGGTGCAACTGTAAACATTCAACGGAGGCATAGTTGTTCGGGGAAACATCGGTGCACCCGCCTTAACGTTCCCCTTACTTACTCCGTGCACGAATGAGTAAGGTGTTACATCCAAAGTGGTCAAAGGGAACTCGCTGCACGTTCACAACGTTCCTGATAACGTACCCCAGTAAAAAAAAGCCTCACCTCTCCGGCGAATACGCTGACCCTCAAGGCGACCCTCACCGGAGCAAACTGCCCTGGGAGTGGCAACCCTGCTCCTCCTCCCTTCAAAGTTTGTGTATGTGTGTGTGTGTGTGTGTGTGACAATACACACACACACACACACACACACGGGCACGGAATCTCAATGCACGTGGACGTGGCGTGTGGGTGCCGTGGGTCACAGGGTCGTATTCGATGGGTTAGATCCTACGAAAATAACAGCGCAGTACATGAAACACGTCAGAACCACGCCACCGTCTCTCGTCGCACACGTGAACGCGACACAGACGACACAACGAAGGCGATCCTTTCAGCGGGAATAAAAAAATAAATAAATGAAAACACATTTCAGTATTTTTGCAGTTTTTTGCATTGCCACCATTCCAAACTCGTTTACATGTCTGCATTTGACAACCTAAATAGTCTATGCGAGGAAAGCCCTGTACGAGAGTAATTTTTATTCAAAGTCAAAGCACATATATTAGCGAGATTACTGTGCATGGTTCATGGAGAGTGTTCAGGAGGTACTAGAAGCAACACATGCATAATGCATCTAAACTAAACCGTCAGCTGAATAGCTGAACTAGCTTTTTACTGAGTGCCAGCACTTCAAAAAAAATTAGCCCGGTAAAATTCGTCCTCAAACGAAACCAACATTCAAAGACAATTGCTCACAAACCCAATCGTCCACACATTCATTGTCACTCTTTTTGTCACTCGAAGCAAATTTGGTGCTGGGAAAAAAAACAACAAAAACAACAAAATAAATAAGTTCCGTGTTTTTCACCTAATCTTAAATGAACCGATATTCTAAGATTTCTCTCTCTCCTTTTTTCTTGTTTTTATAATTTTTTTGCAGATCAAACTCGGAGTAGCCAGGAGTCGCTAGTAGCCACGTGGTGTAGCTCATGAGGTGCATGCAATGCAAGGTTGTTTTAGTCTGGTGGTGGTGGTGGTGGTGGTGGTGGGGTTGGTTTCATCAGTTAGTACATGAGTTGGTTGGTCGGTGAAGTTGGTGGAGTTACTTCTTGGCGGCCAGGGAGGCCAGCTGCCCGTCGATGTCCTCCTCCTGCTGCAGTGGATGCCACTGGGCGATGGGGCGCCGCGGGTTGGCCAGCATGTCGGACCAGTGCTTCAGGCCCAGGCCCGTGGCCTTGCTGCCCACAAAGATCTTGCCGATGGCGTCGTTCTTGCCGATCTTGTCGTAGTCGAACACCGTCACCGCCACCAGGATTTTCTGCGTGGAACACAATGTGAGAGAGACGTACCCCGAGTAAAAACTCCGTTTCCGCGAATACACTGACCTCTGGACCCGGAGCAAACTGCCCTGGGAGTGGCAACCCTGCTCCTCCTCCCTTCAAAGTTTGTGTATGTGTGTGTGTGTGTGTGTGTGACAATACACACACACACACACACACACACGGGCACGGAATCTCAATGCACGTGGACGTGGCGTGTGGGTGCCGTGGGTCACAGCGTCTTTTGGGTTCAGATCTTCTACGGAGAAATTTTAATAGCGCTATTACATAAACATCGTCAGAACACGCCCTGGGTTCGTCGTCGCCAAGTGAGGAACAAGAAGACAAACTGAACACACACAGCGCACTTCACTCTCTCACACGCTCGAAATGTACACTGATGATTCCCGCTCCTTCGACTACTTCTACAAAACATTTTTCAGTATTTCTTTCGCTCTTTTGTCATCAGTTTTTTCTGCGTGCCCCCCTCCCACATTCCACCTCCGTTTATACCTCATGTGGTCGTATTTGCTGACTACTGCTCTTCCTCAACTACTGTCTTTATTGTGCGCTGAATGCCCCTGGCTTGTCGTCTGCTAATTTCACCCTTTTATTTCAAAGTCACCAACATATACCATCTTCTTCAACCACTGAGAGTCGATTCTCTTCTTTGTATAGTCTTCTCTCGGTTCATGGAGAGTGTTCAGGAGGTACTAGAAGCAACACATGCATAATGCATCTAAACTAAACCATCAGCTGAATAGCTGAACTAGCTTTTTACTGAGTGCCAGCACTTCAAAAAATATTAGCCCGGTAAAATTCGTCCTCAAACGAAACCAACATTCAAAGACAATTCTGTGTTCTATTACGATAATTTTTGTTACTGACGCCAACGTAACCCGTCATCACTTTCTCCCCTCAGTGTTTTTTAGCTTCAGATTAGATAGAGGAGAGAACGGAGAAGAAGAATGATTGGTGGGAGACTGGGGAGAAAGAAGACAAAAAAGAGGAGAAAATATTTAGTAAGAGAGTTGCATTGAGTAAAATTGTTACACCGTAGAATATAATTGAAGAACCGAGATATTAGAGAGAGAATGTAGTCATGAGTACGTTGTAGTTATGATGCACGATAGTATGCGTTGATTGATGAGTTCCTTTTTTTAGGATTCAACAACGACCAACACGGAGTCAAGGGGATCATGTAAGATAGCTCCGCATCGGAGGTACCAGGGTGTCGGTGTAGTTCGCCTGAGGGCAGAACTGGATACCTCCCACCAAGGTTTTTAGGGTCTGGGTGGGGTGGTGAGGTGGGTGCTTAGCGTGGGGTCTAGTGGGGATGGAGGTCTCACAGAGTTAGCATCCGCAGGGGGTTGGCTCAAGGAAGCTAGGCCCACATATTGTGGGTGTGGTGTCTCTTGGTGTCGAATGAGGCAACTTGGACGGTTCTGGGGTGGGAGGTTATGGCCTTGTTCGCTCTTTGGGGTCCTCGGCGGGGTCCTAGCGGAGTTGGCCTAGATCCTCCTCCTTGCGGGCTCCTCCGACTTCTCTTCCGCGGTGCCAGGTTGCTGGGCAACTTGTGTAGATTCTGCGCACTCCTCCAAAGAGTGTACGACTGGGGACTTTGCGGCGAACGCGCGGGAGTGCCGCTCTAACGGCGCCCTTGGGCAGGTCGGCCAGGCCCAGGTTTAGAGAAATTTTTTCAGCTGGGTCGTACCCGAGTACTTGCTGTTGGCGGATGGCTGTCGTGTGATTCGGGTTGGAGAGTCGGGGTTTAATACATTGAGTGGGAGGGGCTGAGGGGATACCGAAGGGAAGGACTACACGCAGATCTGGCAACCGCCTCACCGTCTGGAGGCTGGAGGCTGGAGGCAGGTTGCGGCGTCACCGTCCACCGGTTCTGCGGTCAGAACACCATGTCCGGATGGGGTGGGGTGGGGAAGGAGAACATGCCGAGGTCGATTTTTTGGTTGACCTCCAATGTAAACACGCTCTGACATCCTACAGGGCGGCGGTCCTAGCTGTTCTCGGCGCGCGATTTAAAAGGCCTGAGAGGAGGGAATTCCAGTGCTGCAAGGAGGCGAGGGGAGGATTGAGAGTTCTTCAATAGACGTTCTGTAACCAGAAAGGTAAAACTACACAAACAAATAAGCATTCTACCTCACTGTTTTTATTCAGACCACGGTGTGAGCCAGTAATGCTGTATAGGATGATTATATACAGTGTGGTACGTGTGAGCATTGTGATTGCACTCATGTGTGAGTGTTGGGTCACACATGGGGCTTCAGGAATTACTGCAGCAGGTCTGAGTTGCTGTCGGATGCGAGGCCAGTTTCAGGTAACGGTGGCGAAAAAGGAAAGGCCAAATGTAACGAAACAACAAAACCCGACAAAGAACACAAGACTGGGGCAGGTATAAATAGGGAGACTAATGAGGGAAGTGGAAACAGCTGAGGCAAAATGGCCGACAGACAAAAGAGGGAATAAACTAACCAAAAGCAGACTATAAAATAAAAACAGGAAACAATGAATGAACAGATACAATAAACAAGGTGCCCGACCTGCATCTGCTCCAGGGGGCATCGAAGAGCTGAAAGGATGTTGTATAGTGAGGGTTCAAGAGGTGTTCTCTTCAGTGTCTTCTTTATTTCTTCTTCCACGTCGCCGCACCTTTACGCAGCATGATGGATCTTCTCGACTATGGGATTCATTTGCAGGAGGAGTCATAGATTTAAGATGACATACGGCGTGAGAGGCTAGCATATAGACGAAACCTGTGTGAACGTGCTTGATCTACGTGCAGATCGGCATGACGACGCTGCGTCCTGGGGCAGCGGGGGATGTGCGTTAAAACAGAGTTTAGGCAACTAAGTAGCTCAACGGCTAAACGGGCATACAGCCTGCGACTGACGGGAGAACACTGGGTCGTCACTTTTACCCGCCCAAGGCTGAGCACGATTACTAGGAATGACGTTCATTAATAACAAAGCGACAAACTCAATTATTCGCTACTCGGCAGACTACGTTGGACCAGAGAGCGGTAGGGGCAGACTGGGGAAGGCTCCACTTTGCTCGGCTAAACAATGTGTGTTTACTCAGATCAGGTTTTTGTATAGAGCAAACAGATTACGAAAGGCACACGAAAAATTAAAGTAGAACCATAAACGTATATAATTGTACTTTGCTTCTGTTTAATCATAGCACAGTACTATATCTCCGGTGCGAGTCCTTTCTTTCCTACTTTACAAGGTGCCTCCCAAGGGGTGCAGGAACGTTGATTAGGGCCGGCGGGCCCTATGCTGCGAGAAGTGCAAATATCTCAGTCTATAGTACTAGCCACGAGTGCGACGAAATCAACCTAACAGTTGGAGGAACTTCCAAAAAGATAACAATCATGTGGATGTCTACATGACTTCACATTCCAGTATTCGGCGATAAAGAGGAATAACCCCACATCCCGATGGCGACTTCTCAAAATGCAGGAGTATCTCTCTCAAACAAAACAAGAGAGAAAAGCGATAACGAGTCTCTCTCTCCTGCTCCGCTGCTCTTTCTCACTAAGTGGATTAGTTTGTCAGGTAGCAAAGAAGAGAGAATATAAATAAATCAAACCTGCGAGAAGTGTCTCATAATCTCATAACTCTTACACTAAAGTTCGAAACATCTCTAAGCTTCTAGTCATTTCGGATTCATGGTGGCGGGGGAGATATTTTGTCCATCGTCTGCCGATACGTCCGACGGGCCGCCAGATCACTAGAGCACCGGTCTGGCGTCCGGAAATGGACAGTCAAACTGCTAAGTGGATACGCATTCGCACGAGGGCGACTGGCTGAGGAATGGTCAACCTGGTAAAGGGCAAGTATTATCGTTTTGTTTGTTTCATTATGCCCCATGCGCTGGGATGTCATGTTCGTCATTTTTAAGGCGAACGGGGACTTACCAAAGAGTCAGCCCTTATGTGATTTACCTCTACGGTCTGCGCGGGCCCGGGGGTGTTGCTTGGTCCGGAGGTAAATTAGAAGTCATCCACGGCGACTGAGCTGTCACCTTACCACGTTGGGGGCGGCGGTGTAGTGCGACCGTTGTCGTTCGGATTGTACGTGTGTTGCTACGCCCTGTGTTGTGGTTCCTCCAGTGGCGAGAACGATGTAGGTTTTTAACTGTCACCGGGTGCGTCGAGATGTCGGCTTGTGAATCGGCGGGTTTGTGGAATTGTAGCATTGGTTGTCCCCGGCTGGGCTAAGGTCGGCTCGGGGTCACAGATTCCAGATGGCAAGTAGGAGCGCATGCAGTGTGCAGGGCGGCTGCATACAAACGGTGTTGATTCGGAAGATGAACATGGATCGTCGGTCACAGAAGAGGACGATATCTCCTGACCCGTAACAAGAATCGGAGTTTCCTCCATGGGCCGTCAGGCGGATTCCGCCGTGCAATAGACTATGAGTGCAGGGATCGATGGAGCGAACGCCTTCGGAGTCTCTTTCTCTTGGGCAGTCACGATTCAGTCAGTAATCCGGATGATCAGTGTTTGTTTCAATTTCCGTTTTTTATTCTTGTGCTTTTTGGTTAGTTTTCTCCTGTTTTGTCGTCGGATCTATGCGATGTCTTGATCAGGGTGCATGTTCACTTCCCTGTTTGCGTATCCAGGAAAATGTAATAGTGTATCTGTTTTTGGTTCCTAGGTTTGGTTCTTGTTTTGTGTTTTTTGTGGTTCGGTGTTTTGTTGTGTTCTCGTTTGTTTGGGTCAACAACGCAAGGGAGGTGGGACTGTTTCAGGCTTGTAACCTTTGGGTCCTTTGTTCTTCTTTGGCGCCAAGGTAATGACTGGTCGCATCGCGCAATCAGCCTGCATGCCAGGTATTCTCTGAAGTTTCTTGTGTGACCACTCCACATGAGTGCAAATACATGTCACGAGTTACACATGATATAATCATTCCTATACAGACTGGCCTCACACCGGGTCTGGAATAACATGTAGAATATGGTAAGAATCTAATTGTTTTGTAGGTTTTACTTTCTGGTTAAGAACGTTTTGAAGAACTCATCAATCCCCTTAGATTGCAGAAGTCCTCCTTCAGGATTTTAATCTGCAATATAAAGCACATGGATGTATATTGCGTGCGTCCGAAATGGTATGCTTCCT
>PIJE02000274.1:458064-468230 GCA_002895965.2 Coryphaenoides rupestris | reverse complement strand
GCTGGAGAGCTGGCCAGGGAAAAGTTAGAGTATGCACAGGGAAAGATGAAAAAACTGATAGGCGTACCGAACGGCGGGTCTTCGTGCCTGGTGAGCGGGTGCTCGCTCTGTTGCCCATTATAGGCTCACCGTTCCAAGCCAAGTTTACTGGCCCACATAAAGTGGTGGAAAAAATCTGATTTAAATTACTTAATTGCTACTCCTGAGCGTAGAAAAGCCACCCAGCTATGTCATGTGAACCTGTTCAAGCCGTATCATGTCCGGGTCGCTTGGGTCGGGTGCGTCGGCTAACTTGGAGAGCGATCATGCGGTGTTTGGCGGCAAGAGCATCGGTGGTCACCTCTCCTTACCTGCCGTTGATCCAGCATTGTTGCAAGGTCGGACGCTTGATAACTGGATGCGTTGTTATATAATCTGCCAGAAAAGAATAGGACCGAGTTGATTGGTGTTATTCAGTCTTTCCCGTGTCTGTTTAATGACATGCCCAGTCAAACCCACCTCATAGAACACGATATTGAGGTGGAGGATACTCGGCCGATTCGGCAGAGATTTTATCGTGTCAATGCTGAAAAGCGCTAGTATCTTGATTCTGAGGTTAAGTACATGCTGGACAATGAGATAGCCGAACCATCCTCGTCAAGCTGGACATCCTTGTGCCGAAATCGGATGGCACGCCCAGGTTTTGCACCGATTTTCGTAAGGTTAACGCTGTAACGAAGGCTGACTCGTTCCCTCTTCCTCGGATGGAGGATTGTGTTGACGAGATTGGTCAGACAAAGTACGTCAGCAAGTTTGATTTGCTAAAAGGGTATTGGCAAGTTCCTTGACCCAGCGTGCATGTGAGATCTCCATGTTTATTACACCAAACGGGTTATTCTCCTACAAAGTCATGCCGTTTGGCTTGCGGAATGCACCCGCGACATTCCAGCGGCTCATGACTCATGTTATTGGTGACCTCGAGGGTTGCAGTCTATTTGGACGATGTGGTAGTGTTCTCTGACTCGTGGTCTCAGCATGTGGCGCGTATCGGGGCCCTGTTCCGCCGCCTGGCCGCACTGCAGCCGGGACCAGGATGGCTGTGACCTTGCAGCAGGGACCGGCAGGAGCTGCGGCAGTCCAGCCAGGACCGGGACTCGGGATGGCTGAGACCTGGCAGCAGGAACCGGCAGGAGCTGCTGCGGTCCAGCCGGGACTCGGGATGGCTGAGACCTGGCAGCAGGAACCGGCAGGAGCTGCGGCGGTGCAGACGGGACCAGGGATGGCTGCGACCTGGCAGCAGGGACTGGCAGGAGCTGCTGTGGTCCAGCCGGGACCGGGACCCGGGGTGGCAGGGGTTGCCTGCCCCGACGCCGGTGAGCCCGCTGGACGCTACGAGGCCCCCCCAGGGCCAGGCGGGTCCCCAGGTAGTTTGGCGCCGGCTGGGTCTCGAATGTCGGCAGCGGCTCGCACCGGTTGGACAAGTACTGCCAAAGGCTGATTAACCCCAAGCCTGAGTCTGCTGGGTCCATTTGTGGTCGGTTCATTTTGTCACGAGGTGAGCAGGAGGACCCAAGCGCAAGACTCAGACTCGGGGTTATGCAGTACTTATATTTATTTACGTGAGACAGGCAGGCAGATGAGGGACAGACGGGCAGGTGAGGGACAGGCTGGCTGGAGACGGGTTGCGAGCCATACGGGCAGAAGGAACGATATGGACTAACACAATACGGACTAACACAGGTAGGAGTAACAACAGTATTTGCAACAATCAGTGGATGGAAAGCCGGGGTCTTTATACAGTCACTGATTGGCGATTGCCGGCAGCCGCGAATGCAGCGCAGGTGCCGCTAATCATGCAGGGGCGGCACCGGAGCCCGGAGCCACGCCCACCAATCCCGGGAGCCCGGAGACATGGTCGCGACCATGACAGTGGTGGGACAGGGTCAGGTTCGTCTTGTTTTGGCAAAGGTGAGCGTGGTTGCGCAGTACCCGGCACCAACCACTAAAAAGGAGCTGTTGCGGTTCCTCGGTTTAGTAACATGTAGTGGCCGGTGATCCGCCAGATGCCCACGGCATTCTCCACGCTGAGCTGGCCGGCCAGGTAGTCGCCGCAGGCGTCCACGGCCCCCATGACGGAGAACTGGTCGGCCGCCTCCAGCAGGAGCTCCACGTTGTCCCAGGAGACCTCCACGTGGCACGTGTAAGCGTACTCCACCAGCAGCTGCATGGCTTCGGCCGACACGCCCGGGATGCGGTACACGCTCCGCGCCGGAGTCTCGTTGTCCCCGTAGGTGAACAGGGCCCTGCAGGGGAGAGAGGCACTCTGGGAAACCCTGGATGCTTGCATATATTCATGTCATAATATATCATTTCCATTATCTTATGGTATCTATAGTTCATCTTAGCATTTGACCGTTGATCTTTGGTGTTGGTCTTTGGAAATGGACCTCACGTGCCACTCTCCTGAACTACTACACACACACGACCCTGTGCTAACCTAGACTCTCCACCAGACGATGAAGAGGTGAAGGTCAGAGATCTTCGTCGTCTCACCTGAAGTAGGGAGTGCAGGCACACAGTATGACCTTGTGGGCTCTGAACTCCATGCCTCCCGCCTCGATCACCACGTCACACATCTCGCCCGCCAAACGTAGCTCATTCCAGACGTGGCTCATCCTCGGCCTCATCACCCTCGCCATGCGAGGGTGATGAGGTTAGTCTAGTTAACAAGTATTTGAATCAACAGTTGAATCATAACACATATAAACAATGAATTGTGAAACAAGACCCATCGTAGTTTAAAAACAACAACATAATAATAATAATAGCAGAAGGCTAATGGAGCTAAAGGCTAAAGCTGTACCGCTGGCTTTAATGCAAGTTAATTAAGTTTACAAAAGTTCAACACTACTCAATGAATTTAAAAGTCTGTATAATAGCCGGCCAAACTATTATCTCTCACCTTGACTATCGTCATTGCACAATATGTCAGGTTCATTTTCATCAAAGGAAGTTATTGAAATATGAAATAACTTATCAATTATCAAGTATCAATGAATTACAATGTTAGTTAAGACCCTTTCAAATAAAATACAAGATTACCTTTGTCAGAAGTGGTTTGTCTGATTATGAGAACGCAGATGAACTGATCAACTATTGTTCATCAGGATGTTTATTTTTATATTCAAAACAGGTGCAGTTGTTGCCAGCATTTGAACCATAACCTCTGGTCGCCGCCGGCAACACAAGTGCATCTGCTGGGTTACATCCAGGAAAAGGTTGAGAACATGTGTATGTATTGTGGCACACTCCGTTGTCGGGTGGAGTGTGTCCACGACTGAACCTAATGAATCCACTGTCCACACCAGAATATAAGGCAAATAGGGGTTAATCCGTTAATCCGTGCGGGTAGTCGTTGTCCGTGTGCAGGGTATCACGCCAGGAAGTGGTCTACGGGGGTCCAGAGCAAGGCAGGCAAGGGTCGGTACACAACTCGGGTTGGCAGACAGGCAGAACGTCAAGGCACACAGCCACTTCTAAATCCGGTCTCCCAACTCACCCACACAGGGTCTTCTCCTTGTGCTTCCTCCTTATCTTCCGCACCCACCACCACTTCCTCTTCCTCGTACTCGTACTCGTACTCTTCCTCTTCCTCTTCCTCTTCACCTTCACCTTCACCTTCACCTTCACCTTCCACTTCCACTTCCACTTCCACCTCACCTTCTTCCACTCTCTCGCACTCCTACACCACCCAGGTCCTCTCTTATTTATTGTCTGTATCCAGGCCTTTGATTGGCTGCCGCCGAGTTCCTTCAACGAGGCGCAGCTACTTCCCATGAGGCTGATTGCCTCTCTCCACTTCCTGGTCTCCTTGGCTCCCTCTGGGGGCCGAATGGGGAACTGCGGTTCCCCCGACCATCGTCCACACTGCCTGGTCGGCCCCTCAGTGGCCGTCTGCCACATACCCTCCCCCTCAGCTCCGACCAGGAGGGAGGGGCGGCCCAGCCCCTCGAGGCGTCTCTCCTGACGCCTGGGGCTTCGCCAGTGGGGCCACGTCGGCTGCGGGCCCCAGGGTGACCCCGCCCCCCAGGGCGCATCTCCCCTCGTCGGGCGGTCCCCTCCTCCAATGGCCCGCTCTGTGGTGCCTCCTCTCGGGTAGTCCGCTGCGGCGCCGCCCCCCGGGTCGTAGTCCGCTGCGGCGCCGCCCCCCGGGTCGTCGTCCGCTGCTGCTGCGCCGCCCGGGTCGTCGTCCGCTCCTGCTGCGCTGCCACCGCCGCCCGGATCGTCTGCTGCTGCGCTGCCACCGCCGCCCGGGTCGTCTGCTGCTGCCACGCCGCCGTCGCCCGGGTCGTCTGCTGCACCGGTCCCCGGTCCGTCTCCTGCGCCTGGCCCCGGTCCGTCTGCTGCGACGCTTTCCGGATCCTCCTCTGCTGCGCCGACGCCTCCCGGATCGTCCTCTGTTGCGCCGACGCCTCCCGGATCGTCCTCTGCTGCGCCAACGACGCCCGGATCGTCTGCTGCTGCGCCAACGACGCCCGGATCGTCTGCTGCTGCGCCGACGACGCCCGGATCGTCGGCTGCAGCACCTTCAGCGGGGCCTGTGGCCCTCAGCCGGGCCTCTTCCGCCGTCAGCTGGGCCTGGAGCCCTTCAGCCTGCTCCAGGGCCTGCTGCTCTCGCTGGCCGGCGGCTGTCAGCTGGGCCTGGAGCTCGTTGGCCTGCTCCAGGGCCTGCTGCTCTCTTTGGCCGGCCGCCGCCAGCTGGGCCTGGAGCTCTTTGGCCTACTCCAGGGCCTGCTGCTCTCTTTGGCCGGCGGCCCGTCAGCTGGGCCTGGAGCTCTTGGCCTGCTCCGCCGTCAGCTGGGCTGCGGCCTTCAGCTGGGCCCTCTCTGCCGTCAGCTGGGCTGCGGCCTTCTCCAGGGCCTGCTGCTCTCGCTGGCCAGCGGCAGTCCTCTGGGCCTGCTCCGCCGTCAGCTGGGCCTGGAGCTCTTCGGCCTTCTCCAGGGCCTGCTGCTCTCGCTGGCCAGTGGCCGCCAGCTGGGCCTGGAGCTCTTTAGCCTGCTCCAGGGCCTGCTGCTCTCGTTGGCCTTCCGCCATCAGCTGGGCCTGGAGCTCTCTGGCCTGCTCCCGGGCCTGCTGTTCTCGTTGGCCTGCGGCCAACAGCTGGGCCTGGAGCTCTTTAGCCTGCTCCAGGGCCTGCTGCTCTCTTTGGCCGGCGGCCGTCAGCTGGGCCTGGAGCTCTTTGGCCTGCTCCGCCGTCAGCTGGGCTGCGGCCTTCAGCTGGGCCTTCTCCACCGTCAGCTGGGCCTGGAGTTCCTTCACCTGCTCCAGTGCCTGCTGCCCTTTTGGCCTGTGGCCATCAGCTGGGCCTGGAGCTCTTTAGCCTGCTCCAGGGCCTGCTGCTCTCGTTGGCTAGCGGCCATCAGCTTGGCCTGGAGCCCTTCAGCCTGCTCCAGGGCCTGCTGTTCCCGCTGGCCTTCTGCCATCAGCTGGGCCTGGAGCTCTTCGGCCTTCTCCAGGGCCTGCTGCTCTCGCTGGCCGGCACCGTCAGCTGGGCTGGAGCTCTTTAGCCTGTCCAGGGCCTGCTGCTCTCGCTGGCCGGTGGCCGTCAGCTGGGCCTGGAGCTCTTTAGCCTGCTCCAGGGCCTGCTGCTCTCGCTGGCCGGTGGCCGCCAGCTGGGCCTGGAGCTCTTTAGGCCTGCTCCAGGGCCTGCTGCTCTCGTTGGCCTTCCGCCCTCAGCCTGGCCTGGAGCTCTCTGGCCTGCTCCCGGGCCTGCGCCGCTCTCTGGCCTGCGGCCTTCAGCTGGGCCTGCTCCGCCATCAGCTGGGCCTGGAGCGCTATGGCCTGCTCCCGGGCCTGCTCCTCCCGCTGGCCTGCGGTCGCTCGCAGGGCCTGCTCTGCAGTCAGCTGGGCCTGGAGCACTATGGCCTGCTCCCGGGCCTGCTCCTCCCGCTGGCCGGCGGCTGTCAGCTGGGCCTGCACCGCCGCCCGCTGAGCCTGGAGCCCTTTGGCCTCCTTCTGGGCCTGCTCCTCCTGCTGGCCTGCGGCTGTCAGCTGGGCCTGGAGCTCTTCGGCCTGCTCCAGGGCCTGCTGCTCTCGCTGGCCGGTGGCCGCCAGCTGGGCCTTCAGCTGGTCAGTGGCCTTCAGCTGGCCTTCAGCTGGTTCTGGAGCCCTTTTGCCTCCTTCCGGGCCTGCTCCTCCTGCTGGACTGAGACCTTCCGCTGGGCCTGGAGCTCTTCGGCCTGCTCTGCCGTCAGCTGGGCTGCGGCCTTCAGCTGGTTCTGGAGCCCTTTCGCCTCCTTCCGGGCCTGCTCCTCCTGCTGGGCTGCGGCCTTCAGCTGGGCCTGGAGCCCTTTGGCCTCCTTCTGGGCCTGCTCCTCCTGCTGGGCTGAGGCCTTCAGCTGGGCCTGGAGCTCTTCAGCCTGATCCAGGGCCTGCTGCTCTTGCTGGGCTGCGGCCTTCAGCTGGGCCTGGAGCTCTTTGGCCTGCTGCTCTCGCTGGCCGGCGGCCCTCCGCTGGGCCCGTTCCGCCGTCAGCTGGGCCTGGAGCTCTTCAGCCTGATCCAGGGCCTGCTGCTCTCTTTGGCCTGCGGCCGCCAGCTGCCCCGACAGGGAGTCCCTTACCGTGAGCTGCATGGCCTCCAGCTCCTGGTAATTCTTTTGGCTTCTAGCCAGCATGGCCCCCAGCTCCGGTATCATGGCCTCCATTTGGCCCACGTTCTCCTTCTCCAGCTGGAGCTCATGGCGTAGCTGCCGTACCTGCTCCCTGGTCAGGTCGTCCTCCTCCTGGAGGGAGATGGCCTTCTCCTGGACTTGTGGGCCCGTCCCGGCAGCAGCCCCAGCCCTCTGCTTTTTGGCAGCTTTCTTCTTCTGCCGGCTGGTTTTCACAGGGGGATCGTCGTCCAGGTCCCCACACTGCCATTTATTCAAAAGGGCCTCTATCCATGGTGGGGGGGGGTTTATTATTTCCAGTCTTTTTAGTTTATTGCCCCCATTCTCCACCATATGTGGCACACTCCGTTGTCGGGTGGAGTGTGTCCACACCAGAATATAAGGCAAACAGGGTTTATTTATCATACAGGGGAAGGGTAAGTGCAGGGTAATTATAGGGGTTAGTCCGTTAATCCGTGCGGGTAGTCGTTGTCCGTGTGCAGGGGGTATCACGCCAGGAAGTGGTCTACGGGGGTCCAGGGCAAGGCAGGTGGGAGGGTCGTCAGGCAGGCAAGGGTCGGTACACAACTCGGGTTGGCAGACAGGCAGAACGTCCAGGCACACAGCCACTTCTAAATCCGGTCTCCCAACTCACCCACACAGGGTCTTCTCCTCGTGCTTCCTCCTTATCTTCCGCACCCACCACCACTTCCTCTTCCTCGTACTCTTTCACTTCCTCTTCACCTTCTTCTTCCACCTCACCTTCTTCCACTCTCTCGCACTCCTACACCACCCAGGTCCTCTCTTATTTATTGTCTGTATCCAGGCCTTTGATTGGCTGCCGCCGAGTTCCTTCAACGAGGCGCAGCTACTTCCCATGAGGCTGATTGCCTCTCTCCACTTCCTGGTCTCCTTGGCTCCCTCTGGGGCCGAATGGGGAACTGTGGTTCCCCCGACCATCGTCCACACTGCCTGGTCGGCCCCTCAGTGGCCGTCTGCCACATGTGTATGTATGTTAGTTGTGGACCAATCATGGTTCTATCTTATCTTATCTTATCTTTGTTAGTGGCAGATGCCATGTTGAACAATATCAGACAGGAGGAGACATTCAGATGATGAACCGAGTGGATGATAAGATAATATAAGATAAGACAGAACTTTATTGATCCCGAAGGAAATTCTTGTGCCAGGTTGCATAGCAATAGAAGAAAACAATAGAGAACCAGTAGACAGTAAACAGTAGAACAATAAAACATAATATATCAGATTTATAGAGGACTCAGGTATAGGTGGGTGGGTGGAAGAGATAATGAAACGATGGAAAGGTTGGCTCATTCCCATAATAGCACCTGTTATCGTGTGTTTCATGGCATTTTGTATTGGACTGATGTGTTTGAGGGTTTGCTTGAAGAAAACAATGTCTACACTGTCAGTTAATGAAGCTTGTTATGCATCCCCCTTCCTCATATCACGAGATACCAGACCCTAGTAGACCATATCTCCCAGATTCTAATGATTGGCCCTATAATCCAGATAATGTTGAGGCCTACCAGTTACAAGTTATAATCCCTATGGCACCGCAGAACTAGGATGAATACAACCAAAATGCATAACGTTGACTGACACAGTGACCAGCCTATCGGGGACACCTCCTGTGGCCCTCACGACTCCAACCAATCAATCTAAAAATTGTACTCAAAAGCGACAAATATGGTGTTGATGAACCCACATGGATCCACCACATAACACATAATGTACTTTGACAATCACGTACATCCATGACCTTCACGTTCTTTGTAGATTATAGATCAATCAGTAGATTAGGCAAAACTAACCATTTTATCAATACCTTTGGGGAAATACTTTGCTTGTGATTATGATTATGATTGAAAAAAATATATATATTATATCTATATATTGTTGAATGTTCTTGGGGGGGTTGTTGTGTGTCATGTTGTATACTCCCTTAATCACCCGCAGGAGTTACCAGATTTTATCCCAAACTAATCTGTGTCCAATGACATTTGTGTGATTTGCTTACAAGCGACATTTTGTACTTTTTGTATTAAACACTGCTCATGGCTTAGAGTTTGAAATAGGATGTTTTTTAGTGACCCCCCCCTTGTCCTAAACGAGGAGGGGACCACAACTCCTGTTCTCCATTATTCTGTTAGAATAAAAGAGGGCAATTGTTGGGAGTTGTGGATGTATTAATATTGTGGGTCAGTAACTTTCCACTCTGTCGTGTGGCCTACGTGACGAGTTAGCTTCACTCTTATCTGTTAGCCCTGGGAGGCCTCTGAGATGCACTCGCTGGCGTTGTCCTCGAGTGTCGTTGTCGTCGAAGGTGGGAATGGGAGGTCAACGTGAGACCTTGCTGTCCTTGGTGGGAATGGGAGGTCAACGTCTCCCTATCTGCTTTGCATGTTACTATAGGTGTTTCTGCCGAAACTTTTCCACTGTCGCAGCACCCCTCACTGATCTTCTTAAGGGCAGTGCCGTGTACATCTGGTCTCACGAATGCCAAAAGGCATTTGAAGCCATTAAAACCTTATGTACTGCTCCGGTTCTCGCAGCACTGCGTTTTGACCGTCCGTTCTCACTGCAAGTGGACGCTAGTCACATGGGCGCCGGTGCTGTTTTTTTACAAACCGATGACTTAGGTTTTGATAAACCAATTATTTTTTTTCTAGAAAGTTTATCTCGTACCAGCTGAATTATTCTTCCATAGAAAAGGAGGCTCTAGCTTTAATATGGGCATTAAAGTACTTTGATTATGTGGTGTCTGGTGCCGCGCCTGTAGTGGTCTACACGGACCATAATCCGCTAACATTTTTAAATTCACTCCAATGTCCGAACCAGCGTTTAATTCGCTGGTCCTTAATGTTGCAGTCCTATTGGTTGGACATTAGATACATTAAGGGATCAGAGAATGTCATAGCGGATGCCCTCCAAGTCATCGGACTTAGTTTGAGTTGTTAGTTAGGATTTAGATTAGGGAAATTTAGAGTAGGCTTAGATTTCAAATTTAGTTTGGGAATTAGACTAGGTAAATTTTGGTTAGGATTAGATTTAGATGGTAAATTTAGGGTTAGGTTAGACTAGATGTATAATTTGTTTAGGGCTTTTGCTTAAATTATATTTAAATTTAAGGTTGAGGACTGTGACTTGCTATGTCCCATCTCCTCTCCTGCTCGCTGTCTGTTCCTGCTCCTGTCTCTCTCCTCTTAAAAATTGCTTCCAGAAATCTGCAGTAATCTTGGTTGCTGAGGGGAGGCGCTGGTGTGTTTGGAGCAGCAGTGCTGGCTGGACTGGAGTTTCTTTTTGGCAAGTAGTTTTGTGTAATGACTAAAATTGTCAAATATATTGTATTGTAGGGGCCCCAATTTTCTTTTTTTAATGTTTTATATTCTGCCTAGACTTATGGCATGATTGATTACATTTATTAGTTAGCTGCGAGATAGAATCGGTATCGTTCCCTATGGGACCTCTTTTTAGGGGGAGGGTGTCACAGCCCCCTCTGTCTCCTCAGGCCTGTGG
>PIJE02000274.1:396638-458039 GCA_002895965.2 Coryphaenoides rupestris | reverse complement strand
GTCAAGAATCTTGGTGTTCTGCTTGATCCTACGCTTTCTTTTGATCAGCATGTAAAATTATTACCAGAACTGCATTCTTTCATCTTAGAAACATTGCTAAGATCAGACCAATGCTATCCACTGCGGACGCAGAGACACTCATCCATGCATTTATATAATCCAGACTGTATTACTGTAATGTACTGTTCTCTCGCTTACCGGGCTCTACGACGAAAAGCCTCCAGCTTGTACAGAACGCTGCTGCTAGACTTCTAACGAGAACTAGGAAGTTTGACCCCATTACTCCTATTCCCACTTCCCTCCACTGGCTCCCAATAAAATGCCAGATCAGATTTTAAGGTGCTACTTTTTACCTACAAGATCCTGCATGGGTCCGCAACATCGTTCCTGAAGGACCTTGTTTTTCCATATTGTCCTTCTCGGCCGCCCCGGTCTTCAGGAGCTGGCCTTCTATCAATTCCAAAAGTGAATAAAAAATCAGCAGGAAACAGGCCGTTCTCTTATCGAGCACCCTATCTGTGGAACAGTCTGCCACCTGTAATCAGGGAGGCTGACTCTGCTGATATATTTAAGGCTAGACGCTAGGATTGCCCCTCAGCTTCAATTACAGCTAAATCAACACTGTCAGCACTAGCTTACCCTGGCTGTGGATGGGTATTAGGGTAGAGGTTGCTTGTATGTTCTCTGTTCACTATGCTCCATCTAACCATCATGTTGTCTCCAATTACTAGGGTGCTGCTGTGAACATGACTGGATAACTGGCCACAGCACCTGACGGCTACCAGCTTGCTCTCCAGCCAGCACCATCACACTATTACTATTCCATTTACCATTTGTTTTTTGTCGCTTATAATTGTTATGCTTTGTTACCCCTTTTTTTAATGCCCGTATGACACCCACTGCACTCCTAACCATCCCTGGAAGGAGGGATCCCCCCCTCTGAGTTCCTTTTCAAGATTTCTTCCTTGTTAATTAAGGGCTAGGGCTAGGGGGTTGTCATAAATCACTTTTGGCCCATGATAATCTGGCCTGTAAAGCCCTTTGAGATCGCCCCTTTGTATTGTGATTAAGGGCTATACAAATAAAATTGAATTGAATTGTATTGAATTGAACAAAAGCGGAGATCCCCCAAGCCCTCGTAGTTAGTGGGACCTGCCAATACCCTTTTAATCGATCTTACTGACAAAAAGCGGCAGACCCTATGCAGTCAACATACATGCACGGGGAACTCCACGGGCTGGAACTTGGCTCGGCTATGTCGTTTGAGAGCATGTAGTCTACCTCCTGAAGGCTGCATGTTTCTTTGGGTTGACCCAGTATGGATGCTGCTTAATCGAGTGGGTCACTTTTGATTTCGATATCGTGTTCCAACACTGTGGTCACCGTGGGAACATCTCCAAAAAGCTCAGGATAATCCGGACACATACACAACATGTCAGCCTTTCCGGAAGCGGTTAGATGTGGTTATTGTAATTAACATTTCTGAATTGTTAAGACAACCCTCGACAATTGAACGAGACGGTATAATCACACCATCTTTCCCCTCCACCAGTGCGGAGAGTAGCATCAGAGACTCATCACTTTAATTGTAAATGGTAAATGGATTGCATTTATATAGCGCTTTTATCCAAAGCACTTTACAGTTGCCTCACATTCACCCACCGACGGCGGTGCCAACCATGCAAGGTAACAACCAACACGTCAGGAGCAGGTACCACTCTACCTACTGAGCTACTGCCGCCCCGTAAATAAACAGACAGGATATGCAGTGAAATGAAATAGTGGCGATTCCCAGCGGAATGTGCAACAGAAAAATACTAAAATTGACTGTTCGTGAACGAAATAAGGTATAATTGTATTTACATGACATACACAGAGTGCCGGCACCATTTGGGAGTAGACAGTCTAACTAACCCTTTCTCCATATAGGGTTGACCATATAGGATTACATAAACCCTTTATTTAGGTTCTGCTGTATCTGGCCTGAAACGCAGCCCCTGAACGGGCTCTGGCCTTACGGTCATACATTGTTTCACTTTTACTTGAACAGCCTCCAAGCTTTGTCTTGCATCAGGATGTTTTGACAGCTGGGCTTGCTCAACCACTGCTCTGAGTACTGCTGGAGGGGTGTGGAGATTATTCTCAAACACAAGCTCCACGGAGCTAAACCCTGTCAATTCCTGAACTACCTGCCAGCCCAACAAAAGCGAAAAATTTAAGCAAAGCCCTGGTTACGGCTCTAGCTGTGATTTTTCGCAGCAGGATTGCTTCAGGATTGCTTCAGGAAAACGAGGAAAACGATCACTGTACACAAATACTGATAGCGACTTCTGGAATGCGGAAGTGGTCCGACAGTCAATCAGGACATTTTTGAAAGGTTGACCAATTGCTGGTGTTGGGTGCAGTAGGGCAGGCGGAATGTTCTGGTTAGGTTTGCCACCAACCTGGCAGACATGGCATGACCTACAATAATTAGCAACGTCACATTTCATTGCGAGCAACTGCTCGTAGCTTAGAACCACCTGGGAGTGACACCACGTGTTGAACAAAGCCTCTTTTTCAGAAGCAAACTCTACAAATGTTTCAAATTCAGTTTTCCTATAACATCGGAATGTCTGACGAAACACCTTGGGAACAAATTGGCAAGATCGGACAATAGATGCTTTGATGACATCGTAGTCAGCGCTTTGATCTAGTGACAGAGATGAATAAATTCCTTTCCCACTAGGACGCATTGTAGCAGAAATGTCCTGCTACAATGTCAAAAAATATCCTTCTGCAATGCAGGACATATTTAGGCCACTGTAAGGTCGTGGTGACACATTCAATGTGAGGAAAACATTTATCCACATCTCTCTCAATGAACGGCTGATGAATGAATCAGCCTCTCGGGAACGCCTTATTTTCAGCCCTCTACGTCCAGTTTAAGTAATAACACATCCATTTCTTTTTTTTGAGAAGGGAGAGCTCTTTTTCATGAAGGGAGAGCTCTTTTAGCCGAACCTGAAGCTCGACATCCATCGTGCCCAGAGCTTTCCCCTCTGGAATATACAGTACATAATTTGTTTTTCGCTGAACGCTTTTGTTAAAGCAACACGGATTGTTTCTTGAGAACACTTCTCAGTGCTACTAAGCTCAACTTCGTAGGTGTTTGCAACGTCCAATAATTGTTCTTCACTGAACTTTGCAAGCAGCTCTACCGAGGGATTCAACACAAAATCTATTGACGCCATTCCAAGCAATCAAAGACTAATTACATAATTGCAAAGAAATCAAAATAAAACATCTACGTTTAACAGAAGTAAATTATTTCACAAAAGTGGAAATACTTACGTGACCACGGGTCCATCCATGAAATTCACACTTAATAGCAGTAATACAAAAAAATATACTGATGACTTCACGATAAGCGCTGGGCTGTTTTTCGCTAATTGAACAAGGCAATGATCAATACCTAATGGGCAATAAAACAAAGAATGTAACACCCAAAACTATTCACTATTTAACCTGTTTAACCTTTAATCTGTTCTAACTTTAGTGGCTTACTCAGCTCGAGGCGGTAACTGGAGCGCAATATAAACCATATACTGGCCTATAACTGACTGCAACTCTGAGTCAGGGCCCCACTGAGGTTCAATAACATAAAGGAGACACGTACACAAAACAGCCAATATCTAGGGGTATTTATTACAGAAATGGGTTCACAGGGTGAGACGGTAAATCACAAAAACTGGAGCACAAGCTGTGGTGTGTGGTGAACACTGGAGCTAGCTGGTTAGCAAAGCTCTTCACTACTCATCAAGATACGACATCTGGACCTGCAGCTTTCCTGCTGTTCACCCTCATCAGAGTTCTCATGTCGGTCACAGAGAGAGTGTGCCCATTCCTGTCACGTGGTGTGCAGGTGGGAGACCCAAACGCAAGACCCAGACTCGGAGTTATGCAATACAGCGTGTTTATTTACAAATACAAACGTGAGGAACTGGGAGTGAAGCCAGCGGGACGGGTAGTGAGCGCGGCAGGCAGCTGCGGGAACCGGCAGGCAGGGATAGGCGGGCAGACAGGTAGGCAGGGAGATGATCGGCTGGCTGGAGACGATCGCGATCCATGCGGGTAGATTCACGTGTTGAATCAACAGTGGCAGCAACAGGTAGTATTACGACAATGATCCGACCACCAGTGGGTGGAAAGCCGGGGTTCTTATACTGTGACTAATTGTTGATAGATGGCAGGCGCGAGCGCAGCGCAGGTGCCGCTAATGACGCTGGGGCGGCACCGGAGCCCGGAGCCACGCCCACCAACACTGTGAGCCCGGAGACACGGTCGAGACCGTGACAGTACCCCCCCCTCAACGGGAGCCTCCCGGCGACCCACAATCACCGGGCTGGGACACCCAGGTGGACGACCTGGAGGCAGGGCAGAGGCCGAGCAGGGACCCTCAGGTGGACGACCTGGAGGCAGGGCAGAGGCCGAGCAGGGACCCTCAGGTGGACGACCTGGAGGCAGGGCAGAGGCCGAGCAGGGACCCTCAGGTGGACGACCTGGAGGCAGGGCAGAGGCCGAGCAGGGACCCTCAGGTGGACGACCTGGAGCAGGGCAGAGGCAGGGACCCTCAGGTGGACGACCTGGAGGCAGGGCAGAGGCCGAGCAGGGACCCTCAGGTGGACGACCTGGAGGCAGGGCGGAGGATACCGGTGACGTCGGAGCGGGGACCGGGGCTGGCTGCGACCCAGCCGCAGGAATGGGAGGCTGCTGCAGTCCACCCGGGACCGGTACCGGGGATGGCTGCAACCCAGCAGCCAAGGATGAGGAGGCTAAAACTTGGTCCTTGGAACATTAATAGCAGTCTTATAGCAGGCCCAAGGTGCCTTTGTATTGTCTTCGCCTTCCTTGCACCTCACTGTAATAACTCACCATTAGCACCGCAGGGGACAGTGTTTAGAATAAAATTAAACGACCACTGAATATATATTTGTGTGGCCAAAATATCACCACGACCCTCTGTCACGCTTGTGTATAGTCGATTCAGAGGTATGTGTTTATTTTTTATGTTTTTTGAACAATGATACCCCCCCCCTTCATTAAATTCTAAAATCAGCATCAAGTATATATACAACACTCTTATTGATATTCTAACGAGCGGAATGTGGTAATAAATGTGACGAAACACAAACTATCACGGGTAATTACTGGTGTTGTTAATCTCTCTGCATTATTCTGCGGTAATGGTTTCACCCTGGGATTTCTGACAAAGATGGCATAATGTGGCGCTCACAACGTGAAAAGCATGGCTGAATATGCAGAAGACATATGTTAGTTGTCTACTGAGAACAAATCTGCACCTGGGATCATCCACTTCCGTCGAGGCAGAACAGTGGAATTTAGTTCATAACCGATCTGTCAGCTCTGATTCTCTTTCCTATAAATTCACTCCAAAAGCAAACACCTCCCCCTTCCTCCCTCCATCCCTCTGTTACAGAATAGGTGGCAAAGTGATCCCCTGTTTGGTATTCCACTGAGGGCGATATCTATTTTTGTTACAGAAAGAGAGAGCGAGAGACGGTAAGAGAGGGAGAGAGCACAGCACATGGAACGAGGGGGAGCGGGAGAGAGAGATGGAGAGAGCGGAAGGGAGAGAGGTAAGAGAGGGAGAGAGAACAGCACATGGAACAAGGCGGAGTGGGAGAGGGAGAGAGATGAGAGAGAGGAAGGGAGAGAGAGAGGGGGAAGGGAGAGAAAAAGACCATGAGACAGAGAGGGAGGGAGAGAGACAGAGGCAGTGTTAGAGAGAGAGTGGGTGGGATAGGTAGCTTTATGAAACTTCCTGTCCTGCCATTACTCAAGCATTGTCAGTGCTGATGTAGCTGTGACACCCTAGCTCCCGGGGAAGATTTTTTATATTTTTCAGTATAGCGCATTGATTGAAGCCAAAATTCAAAATTGATTATTTTGTTCATCCATTACTTTGTTCAACCATTCATTCATTCATTCAATTTGTTCAGTTTCATTAACCACATTTTCCCATCCATGAATAAGATGGCTATCATGCCATATTTTCATCATCATAATATGATGTTTATTTACTGATGATTAAAGGATAACTGCCGATTTTCAACCTCATCTCTACCCATCCGAATTAGGGATAGAGTGTGAAAAATGGCTGCAGTTGTTCCTGATGTTCTCTGTGTCTCTGGGGTGCAGCCTAAAAGGAGAACTTCTGGATTTATCAACCTAAATCCCATTTTCCGATCATCTCAAGTCTAACTGACTAATGCGGACACAAAATGAAGACATTGGGCCAGTATTGAGGGAGAACGCTTCACCTGTCCGTCGCAAAAAAGCTGCAATGTAATCCTATTGGGGCAATCCCCATCCGTGTACCTACATTGCTAAAAGTGTTTCCTTTGCCACTGACAGGCTCAGATTGTTATACGTGTTTGACATCGTGGTGTAAATGGTCCCAGTACAGACAAATAATTGTTTTGTCTTTACCGTTCGCTTGATTGGGTCTGTTTGTTATTGTGTCTCCTGAAGTTTGCGGCATTGTAGCATCTGGTTTACCATCCTCTGCCCATTGCCCCCCTCTCTCTCCCTCACTATTCGCTCTTCAATTTCTGGGAGCTCTTCAAGATTCAAGATTTCTTTATTGTCATATGTAACAAGTACAATGGAATGCATGCACCCCATTCACTCCTGCAGTGTTCTTCTAAAAAGAAATTCTAAAACAATTCTAAGCAATTAGTGAAGATAGTACCTAATAAATACGGTAAAAAGTAAAAAGTGACAAGTAAGAGTAGCAATACTATGGAAGGTGGTGCAAAAATGTAGGAAAGTGTCCACATGCAGTACAGTAATATTTTTGTAATAGCATAAAAAAATTGTAAATAGTAGCAGCAATATGTAATGATAAAGTATAATGATAAATGATGATAAGTGATCATTGCAGTACAGTACAGTGAAAGTTGCATGCTATGTAGCCGAGTTCCTAGTGTAATTATAAGTCTACCCCCTGTAAGTCGAGTGTAATTGTAAGTCCAATAATAGTCCAAGTCCAATGATGTCCAAAAGTCCAATAGTCCATGTGGGAATGTGTGGTGTGTGTGGTTGGTGGTTGGCTGGCTGGCTTAATTGGCCTCACCTGGCCCAGTTAGAGTCTGGGTGGGTGGGGCGGCAAGCCTGTGGTGCATTGGGTAATCAGTGCACCAGAGGTTAAGTCAGCCACCAGCACACACACGAGAGAGAGAGAGAGAGAGAGAGAGAGAGAGAGAGAGAGAGAGAGAGAGAGAGAGAGAGAGAGAGTGTGTGTGTGTGTGTGTGTGTGTGTGCTAGGAAGTACCATCTGCTCTGTCATGCCATTTTCTTCCCCCCTCTGACACCCAAATCACAACACACATCTCTAAATGCCTGGCTGACATCAGCAAATGCACGAATGCCAACCACCTGAAGCTTAACCTAGACTAGACTGAGCTTCTCTTCATGCCGGGGAAAGACGGATGGACCTACTTGTCACCTTTGAGGACATCGAAGTCTCCCCTGCACCCACTGCAAGGAACCTTGGCGTGGTACTGGATGACCAGCTGTCCTGCAAAGCCAACATCACCTCTGTGGCCCGATCTTGTAGAATTGCTCTGCAGTATCCGGCCCTTCCTCACACATGATGCAGCAGAGATCTTGGTCCAAGTGCTCGTCATCACCCTCAATCATTCTCAATACCATTGCCAACTTGTTTTGCTGACTGAATATCTTACCTCGATTTGTATGTTTGTATATTTCTCTTAGGCGTATTCACTGTAAATTTATACATTTGTTATTTTATTTTATTATTTATTGTTTATTTCTCTATTGTTTATTATTCTATTGCTATGCAACCTCTGGCACAAGAATGTCCTTCGGGATTAATAAAGTTTTACCTTATCTTATCTCTTACCTCATCACTCGCCTCGACTACTGCAACTCTTTCCAGGCTGGACTCCCCGCCTCCGCAATCAAACCCTTACAACGCATCCAGAATGCAGCAGCACACCTGGTGTTCAACTTACCAAAATTCTCCCATGTAACCCTCCTCTTCCGCAACCTCCACTGGCTCCCATTAATCGCTCGCATTAGATTCAAGACACTGGCACTGGCCTTCATGGCTGTCAGCGGAATACCTACCTATCTCCAAACATTATTCAGACCCCACGCCCCAGCCCGAACGCTCCACTCAACAATTTTGCCTCGACGACTGGTACCACCTTCACGAAAAACAGGCAAACATCGCTCTGCCAAGTCCCAACTCTTCTCTGTTCTGGCACTGCAGTGGTGGAATGAGCTCCCAGCTCATGTCAGGAGAGCAGTGTCGCTCACCAGCTTCTGCAAGAAAGACCCACCTGTTTAAAGTTCACTCTTTTCACTGCGCTGTAACTCACTTATGAGGAGAGGGAGTGGTCATATCTACGCCACACTCACATACGCACACTATGTAGAGCGATTTGGGTCTCCTAAAAAGCACAATATAAATGCAATGAATTCCTGTCATTATTGATATCATCATATAAAACATGATGTTTCTGTCCGGGAAAAAATATCACCAGAACACAGCAGCAAGTACACAAACAAATAATATACAAACAAACAAATAATAATAAATATAAATACATCTCCTCCGACCTTATACAGACGTGGTTGTGCCACTACCAATGTCAGGGGAAAAGGGTTGAACTTGTTACCTAAAGTTTCTAACATTGGTGGCATTTCTGGTGCTGCTGCAATCCAAGAACATTGGTTGATTTTTAAATAATCTGGTTTATTTCAGTTGTTTGTAGTATGAATGAAAACAGAACAGATGGTACCTGCTAGCATGCTCCCTTAGTGTGCATGGTGATGGCTGGTTTAACCTGTGTGCATTGATAAGTCAATACACAGTATCACCTAGCCCAACACTAATCAGCCTGACTCGGGCCAGATGAGGCTGCTTAAACCAGCCACCAACCACACACACTCTACATACACCCAAAACTTAATTGACCCCACCCCCATCCAAAAAAAAGCCCCCCAATAAACATGACTGTATTCACAGTGTCACAGGGGGCTTTCGGCTCCTGTCCTTTGCAGATGTGTGGTTGGTCTTGGGCTGTTCCAGGCTGGTTGCAGGGGTGGTCAGCAACAATCGGTTGCCCGTGGCGGTTGCTTCACGTCATCTGCTGGGCTCCACGGACGACCCTTGCTGCCAGAGGGAAGGGCTGGTGGAGGGTCTCTGTGTCCTTTGCTTGATTGAGAGGCCCCACATTGGGCACCAGTGTAACAATGCTGCTGCGACACGCCGCCTACACTGAGTATTCTTGGGCTCCTCCAATCCAAGGACACAGGCAGTTGATGTTGAATAATCTAGTTTATTAAAACAGTTTGTAATATGAATGAAAACAGAGCAGATGGTAAATGCTAACAGGTCCCTGGGAGTGTGTGTGCTGGTTTAACCTGTGTGCATTGATTAGTCAATACACCACAGGTGTGATTAGAGGCTTAAACAAGCCACCAACCACACACACTCACATTAGCCATTCATCTCTCTGTAAATGGTGTGACATTTTGAAAATGTTTGTTATTTGCATTCTCACCTTGAATTAGCCCCATGGTTGCTCCTATATTTGTCTGTGTAAAGATACTTGTAGCTCAAGCACTTGTGAACACGCCTCTGTCTCTCTCTCTGCCTTTCGCTCTCCCTCCCTCTCTGTCTCATGGTCTTTTTCTCCCGTCTCTCCATCCCCTCTCTCTGTCCTCTTCCCCCCTCTCTTCCTTCCTCTCTCTCATCTCTCTCCCTCTCCCACTCCCCCTCGTTCCATGTGCTGTTCTCTCTTACCTCTCTCCCTTCCTCTCTCTCCATCTCTCTCTCCCGAGGCACAGAAGGCGATCAACATATACAGTATAACACACATATGTTGAATGTGAGGAACTAGTTGTGGGCCTATCTTTAAAGAGCCTGTGAGTGTTGGTGGCGGAACCCCAGGATAAATATTCTCAGATAGGAGCCATCAGAAAAGACAAAATGCTCGTTCATCTGCTAGCTAGCACAATACACTCTGTTTCACTGAGGCCTCTAGGCAGCAATTATTTGGCCTGATTGTGTTTCTTGCTAATCAAAGCTAATGGAATTATCCCCCAGCATTGCATGTCATTAGTGGAGGGAGGGAGCTGTCCAGTGTCTGCCCCCCCCCCCCACCACCCACCCTTTTCTGTAATAGATTACGGTGGTAGGAGATTTAATTAGCCAAAGAGTATAATAAGGCCACCAACTATGGACAGTTGCACTTGCAAACTTCTTCTATAAGTCATCGGTTTGCGTTCAATTGACCTTTTTTACCCATTTGATGTTCCAAGTCTGGATACTCAGATAACACTGTCATCAAACTAACCAAAGGATATGTTTTCAAACCCTGTCATGCAGATCCCTTTGTGCGCTCACACAAACACCCCCCGCCCCCTCCCTCCAATGATTAATAAATGACAAACAGCTTCTTGAACAAGGCAAATGAACAATGAAATATGAACTAGGTTGTGTTGTGCGTGTCTCATAAAATGTTGAGCGCGAGTTGGGCAGCTGAGTGGGGGATTGTAACACTTTCTTCCTGCAGACAAACAGCAGGGGAACATCCTAAATCTTTAATAGTGTCATGCCGTGCAAACAGATTCCTTTCATGACACACATACAACCCCCCGCACCCATACACCCAGACACATGACACACACACACACACACATGACACACACACACACACACACACACACACACACACATAAATGGCAAACACACACACACACAACACACGCACACACGTGCCAGACGCACACACACACACACACACACAGTTCCTCTTGCATGAGCTCAGAAGCACCTCCTATCCTCCATTTCTGACAAGCTTTAGCCCCATGTGAGCCCGCCAGATTGCCATCTGGGAGCCTCGCAAGAAGAGTTAACAGCTTTCAAATTCAATGTGTGGTTGAAGGTGAAGGTGACCAAACTTTTTTGTTTGTAATTCTGAGGACCCACATATTCTGGAACTTTCTGTGCATGTGTGTGTGTATGTGAATGTGAGTGTGCTGAAGAACTATAAAAACTACTAAAGCTAATTATCTGGGTTAAAACAAGCAATACACATTATACACAATTAACTTTTCAATCCGTTTGTGTTTGTGTGCTCGTGTTTAATTGACTCTTAAATCTGGCTCTCGTGATCCAGATGTAACAGGTAATTGGAAAGTGTGTGGGTATTTCTACAAGCAACCCAAAACATTGTGAACTTTGTAACATGTTTTATTATTATGTCACTTTAAAGGCATCGAAACCTTGAATACTTTATACCATCCGCTGTACAGGAAGCTTCAAGTGTATCAGCCACTTTGATGCAATGTAGATTGCAGCGAATACATTGTGTTTGAGTAAGTTACCAATACATTAATGTCATTCCGTATTAGAGCGACCGATTTATCGGTTGGCCGATATCCACAGATATCACAGATATAACTGCAACGAGTGTGTGTAGAACCCAATAGCAGCACAACCACAGGAAACAGTCTTAAATATTCTTTAATAAAATCCTGTGCAGCGGTACAGGGAATCAAACACACAACGGAATGACTTAGTCCTTATGACAAGGGAAATGTGGACACGGGTTCCAACAATGTTTCAACAATCACCAACTGTTTTTTTCCAACCTTCCTGTCCACTCGTTTTTGCGTCCTACAAATGCCAGGGAGACAGTGGGCTTCATGCTGAGCTGTAGTTATGGTCTGAAAGTTAAGTTGCACAACTTAAAGGAGACATATTATACCACCAGGTGTGAGTGTGATGAGCCATGCCAAGTGGTTTCAAAAACCGGTTGAAATGGCCCCACATCACAATTGGGCGTGTCCACCTTAGAAGTATGCTGGATAGATCAGCCTACCTAGTGGACTGTAGCAACTGTAAAATATCCTGCCTCCATTACAGATCTTTGTCACAAGTGTTTGATAACCACATTTGACGGATCATTTAAAAAAATACAAATTGCAAAAAAATCTATATATCAATATCGGAAAGCCCCAAAAATCGGTCGGACTCTATTCTGTATTAAAGAGCATTTATTGTTGCTGCAATCTGTACCTGCCCAGAACCCGAAAAAACAAAACAAAAAACCCATAATTTTCTTTTACACAATCAAACATCACAACATCCAGACACCCTGGCAAGCTAGTAGTGTGGCCTTCTCCCTTCCTCCTGCTGAGAGGCTTAGATGTTATAAACAGCCTCAAGCCTGTGATCTTCCTGGCCATGGCCCCCGACGGATATTAGACAACATAATACACACAAATGCACACATACACATGCACCCACACACCCACAGTGTGCTTGTGTTCTTGCGTGAGCGCTGTCAGAGTGATGGCTTCTACTGCTGCCAATCAGCTCATACATGTAGCAGGTGGTGATGAGATACAATCAAACTGAGATACAATCACGCCTGCTTCGTGTAACGTAATCGTAATTTGTGTCTACATCGGCAGTTAGTCATCCCAACCACCTGTCAGACGACTCAAATCTGCTCCAGAAATGAATTCAATTATTGAGCGGCACTTGGTCTGGGGATATATCATATCATCATATTTTCTCTGTCCTTTAAGATGTTATGTGCACATTTACTGCCAATTTATATGGCATTAACCCCTCAACATTTCCAATCCATTATGGGACATACCTTGTAACTAGTTACCTAAGTGGTGTGAATCCATCTTGCCTGTCAACCACAGGTGTGTGAAATGCACTCCTTCTTAATGGTGGAGAAATGTAACGAGGGAGGGAGCAGAGAAGTATGGGATGTTTTTTTATGTTTCATTTCAAAACCTTGCTCCCTTATGTTCTGCTCTCTTTGTATGTAATGTGGCAAAGAGACTTTGGCTCTCTTTGCCACAATGCCACATCGTGTGGCTTAGTTTGGGGCTCCTCCTATGACACAGGCAGGGTGGTGTTGAACAGTCCTGTTTATTGAAAAAGGTTTGATGAAAATGGCACACAGAGCAGATGGTACAATGCTAGCATGCTAGCGCTCTCCAAGTGTACGTGCTGGTGGCTGACAACCTGTGGCATACTGATTTAGCCCCACCCCCCCAGACTCTAACAGGGCCAGGTAAGGCAAATTAAGCCAGCCACCAAACACACACACTCCCACAGTATGGTAAATGGATTGCATTAATAACGAAAAAAAATTACCCTAACCCTAACCCTAACCTTGACACTTAGCTAGGAGGCCGCCCATTTCACAACTCCTGCTCCTTTCAACTGTCAAATCTTACATATAACACCTTTAATGGTTTAGGTACAGGGGTATAAATGGTTAAGTTTAAGTACTAGCTTGGAGAAGGTTAAATAGGTTTGAAGTCATGGTAACATTAATGTAAGTACAGATACATTTTTTTGATTGGTTAAAAAATACTTACATACCGATCAGGTTTTGGTGCGGTTATGAAACGGTCTCGTTCTGGCCATTGCTATTGGCAAGGGAGTCTGGGCAATCTGTGTGCCCATGCCTGCTTCCGGCACTTACTTACTCCCTCCTCTTCATCCCTGATGAGACATAAGTCCACAGTAAGCTCTCTCCAACACACTCTGTCCCTGGCTGCATGCTGAGCCTTTCCCCATGGCAGATTCCTCTTGGTTCCAGTATTATATGGACAAAAAAAGGAAGGGGATAGGAGGAGTTAAAGTCGGAAAGAAAGTGAGAATAGAAAATTCATGAAAGCTCTTGAATTTTGATTTTGAGGAACGTACAAGTACCTTGACATATCCAAATATAGGAGCAACCATGGGTGTAATTCAAGGTGTGAACGATATCAAAAAAGCTGTAATACTGTAAACATTTTCCAAACATTTCCGATGTAGACACGTTTTAGGGACTATAGGTGACAGCCCTCATTCCCAGATACTGGTGGTGACACAAGCATGTCAGTATAAGGTTGAGGAGATTTAGATTTGTTGTGTACTTGCTGTGCTCTGGTGATATACTGTATATGTGAAATAACCTCTGTGGCAGGCAGATAATACATGGTGGTTACGCAGTTCATCATCTCTTCTTGAAGTCTGCAGCGGTATGCAAACAGTTAGCTGTGGAGCAGTCTGGGCATGTGTGTTCACTAAAGCGTCAGAGATTCACACCATAGCACACACACATTTGGTGGTGTTTTCACAAATATCAACATTCACTGTGTCTCGTTGACTCAGATGTGTGTGTGTGAGTGTGTTAGAGTATGTATGTGTGTTCTCCTTAAAAGTGCTCAGCTGTCCTATCGCAAAATGAAAAAATCTGTGAGGGCTCTGATGTGAACCTTTTCTGAACATTCATCATGTTCATTCATCAACAGTCATTACAACATCTCGGTAGACTTTGTAGAGGGATCTTGGTGACCCACAATAGGCCCACAGTAATGGATATTCCTTAAAATATTCACAAACAACAAGTCCTCCTCTACCACTGAACTACAATGCTGAGCATTATCAGCTCTGGCTTCAGGGCTGACCTAAGTTCTGGTGAATAATATCATAATGACAAATTCAATGGACCACATAAACTCGGAGAAGCGATCGAAAAAACAAATGGAAAGCCTCCTTACTCCTTACTTGCATCTTATTTCTTTTTAATGTGTACATGTAAACATTGCCGACAACTGTATGTTGTCTGCGAGAACCATTATGGATTGCAGCTAGGTTAGAGAAATTTCGCAATTTCTTATTTTTTCTCTTGTGAACAGCAGAGTGGAAATGATGAATAATGATATTTACTTACATTCCATAGCTATGGTATGTCAACTTTATGAATAAAGTGGAGTTCCATTAAATATTATTATGATTATCATTTGGACCACTCTAGTGAACTCTGAAGCCAAATTAAGTTTTAAGTGGCACTCTATTGCATGTGTCTACATATATAGCCTACTGCTCAGCCTACCAATGAAAACGTTTACTTCTACATTTAATTTTAAAGGTTGCCTCATCTTTCAAAACAAATTATGAAAAAGGGTGATAAACAAATGACTCCTCAGTTGTGTATGACCAATAGAAGGCCTGTCTGTTATCAAGTCATACAATAGAGCTGTGGTGTATATTGTTTCACTGAGGCCAGCAGTGCTCTGTGCAGCTGCTGCGGACGGAATTTAATATACACACACAATACAATGTACGCCTTGTCGAACTCTACCAAGAACAACCAATCGCACACCATTATATACAATTGGTTATTATTGCTACAATGTGGCAATAGCATTGGTGTTCAAAGGTAACGACGTTAGACTTCAGTGCGAGTCCTCTGCGGTCAGTTGTCTTTGTGTGTGTGCGCGTGTGTGTGTGCGCGTGTGCGCATCGTCGTGTTTGTGGCGTCGACTCCGGTCCACAAGGACTCAACCCTCTCCGGATTTTACTGAAATCTCCGTCGTCTCAAAGGAGGGCGAGGCGACTGCGGCTCGTGGATTGGTTACTGGTGACCCGGGGAGGCTGGGAAGAAAGGGCCGGCGTTGTGTGAGCCGTCTGGGAAGCGGAGCAAGCGCGCGCGACAACAACAACAACAACGTCTTCCGCTGAGGTGACCTAACTGAGCGCCGCCGCCGCGTCCTCGTGTATATATATGGGGCGACACACGCACGTCCCTACACGCCATTCAACGGGATATCGAGTCGTAATTTCGTATTTTTTCTCGGAAACTGCCGCATATCCTCTTTTTTTCCGGGCTGTGTAATAACACACTTGTCAGAGCACAGCGGCTCCGGCGGGGGGATGCGTCGCCGCGAGTCAACGCCAGCCACTCGTCTCACGGCGATAAATAAGCCCCTGTGATGGCGGGGGGCGGGCTTACGCGGAACAACACGTTTGATACGCTGTCGGCGTTAGCTTGGGCTAACAGCCGAGGCCAGGCTCGTTGTTGGCGGCGGCTTCGGGCGCTGACTCGTTGACCTGTCCGTTTAAGAACTTAAGTCTCAGAAGTAGGGCGACGCGTGGCCCGACTGTGGACCGTTTCGTCTCGCCGGAGGAACGACGCATCTGTTCGCCTCGCATGAGTACAACATATACGACGCAGGGACGAGTCGGGGATCTCAGACGCCTGGAAAACCTGTTTCTGCATCAGGTGAGTGATGGACTGTGTGAGGCTCGGGAAATAACATCACGGAGACCTGCGATCGGAACTGCCAGAGACTGCATCGTCGGCACGATGTGTCTATATTAGTTTATCGGCGATCCCTGAGCTTGACCTACATGTGTGTGAACGGGCCTCTGCGCTTTTATTAAAAGCTGCAGATTCTGTCCCGAAATCCTCCAAACTCGACAGGAGAATCGGCGCATAAATAAACGCCGTCCAATCCTCCACATTTAGCTGCGACCTACAACTAAGGGCTAATGAGCAGAATGACTATTCATGTCGACGGCTGGTTCAAGTTAAAGCTGTAAACTTTTTCTCTCATGTCCTAATTGAGCTTCACTTTAAATGGACCCCTTTGATGCTTGTTGTTAGTCGACAACCAGTGGGGCTTTTTGTGTGATGAGCAAACTCATCCATCCAATACGTTTATGTTGTTACAGCTCCAATATGTCCTCATGCATAACTCTCATCCAGTCAATACTATTTATACTTGTTCTTTAATGGATTCTATGCATTTTGTGCATTGACCATTCAAATATATAGTAGCCTAATATTACCATAGACCCTAAACCCCGTGCAGAGGTCGACGTTTGTATTTTTGAGCCCATGGCATTCATTGTTTCTGGTTGATGTCTTTTCGATAAGTGGAAAACCTCCCGACCCTTAAATGAAGTATATAACATGTCCAACTTGACAGTTATGGGGGATGGGGGGACGACGACCCCTTGACCTTTTCAGATTCCACAAAATCCACGTCAATTGTAATTTATATGTATAGCCACTGTCCATTGTCACAGTTCAGCTTCATGGATCCATGCAAGCATGCCCAACCCGTTCCCCATGACGGCTGACGTATTGTATTAGACCTGTTTATTGGTATAATTTATAGAAGTAATTTCTATGTGCATATTTTAGCTAAATCATCAATACCATGGCGATTGGGGGAGGTGAAAATGCTACTGACTGTAGGAAGCAAATGAGAGACGTCTAATTGGATTATTAAGACAAAGTTGAAATGCCTGCATATCTACTGTTACACTGAAAAGAGAAGGGATATTTTGCACCACCCGCATACTGTAAACTTTAAACCTTTGAGCTCAATTTAAGCTAAGTTAAACTCAAAAATCTGGCTGGACATGTCGATGTGACTATTGAACTAGAGACCTTTTAGACATAAAGTGTCCTTGCATATTTTGATTAAAAAGGTTGACGTACCACTAGATCTTCTGGAGAAAATGCATACACTGAGAAAGTGCAAGTGTCCATGGGTTAATTCACTTGGCTGTCTATGACAATGCAGGTGATGAAATGTGGATGGTTGATGGATACATGAATCCCACGAAATCCACACACTCTTGAGACTTCTTTGCATGTGATTGTCAGGTGCATCCCAAGTGGCTGAGTAAGTGGTGAGAAATTATATGTGGTACATCAGAGCAACCAAATCCAAATGTGATTTGTGCAATGTGTTACAATGAATAATGGACTCTTTGACAGTGGGATTTCTCTTGATGAGTAAAAATCATGGAAATTGCCATTTTAATGAGAAACCAAGTTTTGAAAAAAGGACTTGGCTTTGGATATTTGTTTTTCAGAATATTCTCCTTTTACTAAACGTGTGGGTGCGGGGGTATTTTTACTACTTTTACTTTGTAGAGTGAGGTCTAGTTGCAAAGTGGTCCCTCGAAGATGAGGGGCAAGATGCTGCCTGATCTAAAGGTAGGGTAGTTCACTTCCTCATCCTGATTTGACACTGCAATAATAATTACACCGCTTATGTTTGGGCTCACTATCATTCTGTGTGGAGGGCGATAGCCTACTCTCCATCTGTGGGGAGGTTGGGACAGAAAATATAATTACAATATATTCAGGAGGTGATGTAGAGAAGCCAAGCTGATTAGACCCCAAATGCATTAGACTACTAAATCTGTTACGTAACAAATCTTGTTTTAATTCAAATGGCGGTGTCTGATTAACACGCAACTGTAAACAGTCTATAATCTTAATATATGGTCAAATACCTAGCAATGGTCTTAAGGTCCTGTACATTTAATCATGGTATAGATGCCAGTATCTCTGTTAATGTTTGAGTCGTCAAAATTGCTGATGTTTATGATGGTGAGGTTGCACTTTGATGGCGCCTATGCTGTTTGAATAAAACGGCACAATTGCCCTGGTATAAATTGTTTAAGTGGGTAATAAACCCCAGGGCGACATAGGCTACTATCACGGAATCACAATGAAGTCTCATGAATAACGTATTCATTACCTTCTAAATCATTGATCACAGCAACACAATGCACAGAGCTAACTTATTTGTTGGCCACTTTGCAAGCCAGTCAACTCTGGCTGAGGTTTACCTGAAAGTCAAGTGAAATATATTTGACAACCTCTTAGTCTTAATCGCACCTCATTGATGCATTTGTTGTTAATTCACCCACAGCAATCACCCATCCTGCACTCGAATATCACTATAAAAATGATGACCATAGGCAACAACGAAAAACTTGGACTGCAGAGAACAGAACCCAAATTCAACACATTCAGAATGAATATGAATGGATTTCATGTATAGATGCCACCCTGCCTACTTTCACCTATTCATGTAAAATCTACAATGTACATTTACAATGTATAACTACGATGTATATTTGCCATACAAATTCAAATGATCAAGAGGCAGTAGTAAAACACAAGGTAGGCCTACTTGTAAAGGCAGTGAATCCACCGTACTGGCACTCAACAATTAATCGAAATATGATCAAAAGATGATGGCCATGTTTAATATCTAATATCCTCTGCAAAGCTGGCACTAAGTGATATGGTAATGGTAAAAAAAATAATATTCGGAAAATGTTGACAGATCTTGCAATTTGTGATATGATCATGCAGTGGGCATCTCTGCAGCACTACAGTAGTAGTAGGAGATCATTTCTAATGTTTTTATACCTACTGTATTTTACGCTCATCAAAATATTGCAGCTCCTGCTATTTGAATATTGCACCTGGCCATATTGCATTTTAGATAATATTTAGATGAATTGATCAGCCCTAGCTGACACTCAAGCACGTCCTCAAGCACCTCTGCTCTGTAAGGCTTTTGTGTTGAACACAACTCTTCCTTAATCAGACTCACCCTGATCTCCATCTAGGGTTAGAGATGTGTCCACTGTTGCTGAAATCCCCCTCAAAAAATATATAAGATGAGGATGATGACGATCAAGATAGACAGGAGACCCTGTTCTTCTGTTGTCTGAATTATTAACTACAGGAGTACAGGGAAGACATGACAGAACATTTCTCAATGGGTCTGAAACATTTCAGAGGACGGCATGATTTCTTTTATTTGACATTTACTGTGACACATGAATTCCGAATATGAAACTATTCATTCAAAATGAATAGCCTCGTAGCCAAATGAATGTCATGTATAGATGCCATCTTGCATACTTTCAGCAATTCATGTCACATCAAAACAAAATATATATTTTATATCCAAATCAAGCAAACATGATGTTGTGCATTGCGTTACAAATTCTGTATTTCCAATAAGAATTAGCAAGATGACACTCCCTACTAATTTCAACTATTCGAAAGTTCACTGCGCTATGTTTTAGTTCAATGACGAAAATGTTGGTATTGGACTTTTAAGCTATAAACCAGGCCTATTCATCTGGTGGCCCCCGGGCCAAATCCGGCCCGCCGATCGAGCTAGACCGGCCCGTCGATCAGTTCTGTTTACAAGTAAATAAAAAAGAAAAGAAAAAGGATATTTTGCCACAAGAAAAAGGATTCAAACTAGCAGAGCGCTCCTGTGATGTCAGTAAGAGCCAATCACAAATATGCATTATTCATCATGAAAGCCCTCCTTTGAATGCCGCTGTAGCTGTCACAGGTGTACCGCGCGTACGAGTATCCAGACAACTGGAACTATCTCGAACAGATGGCACAATTTCACTATCAACCCTGAAGAATAGAAAAGTTGATGCCCTCAATTCAACAGCGACTGGACTGAGATATGTGTACATTGAAATTGCTGAGGGGAAGCCAATGTGTTTGCTCTGTAATGAGCGCACCTCCATTGCAAATATAACCTGCAGAGGCACTTCAAAACAAAGCATCCCAGCTTTGATGCAATGGACCTTTCCACCCTGTCAGTCACGCGGAGAATAATAACCAATAAGATTGCCTGATTTCTTAAGACCACGCCCCTTGCAATAGAGCCGCCATGATGTCCCACAAACAAAGCTTGTCCCGCGTTGTTGTGTTCATAGTTTAGACTACAGCTACATTTAGTTAGAAGAACATGGTTCTTAGATGCGCTTGGGGAACATGGATAGAGCTTATGTATTTTAAATTTGGACAACTGAGCATATGGCCTCATAGAGACATTATTATTAAAAACATGCCTGAAAACTTTTAAAAATAATTTCCTTCTACTTTAGTCATTATTGATGGTACTGAATGTAAGACCCAGGTGTCATCTACACTGGCTTTACAGAGTCAGCTTTATAGTGACTAAGTCAAGCACAACCCTCAAAGCATTGATTGGATGTGATCCAAGTGGGTCTGTCATTATTGTGTTATTATTGAGTTATTTACAGGTGCTGTATCTGATAAGGCAATTACTGAACGCAGTGGTTTTTATGATGTACTTAAAACACTGGAAGTTCACAAGTGCAACAATCAAATGGTTGATAGCGACTCCACACATCAATGTACAGCAGCGCCGACACAAAAAGCTACAAAGCTACGCTAATTAGTTAAAATTCAAAGGTTTATTTGTCACCTATTTCAGTGTACAGGTACATTGAGCAGTGAAATGTTTTTTTTCGCTAGGCCATCTTGTGATTAGCATAGCTAGGTGATTAGCCCATTGTAGCTAGTAGTTAGCAGATCTTAGGCTTATTTTCATTGTAAACACATCACTAACGTACTCACCCTGCTTTACATGAGCAGTAGGACTCCACGATTTGTCCTGACGAATTTCAATGTGGAGTTTGTGAGGCGTTTGTGTCTTCCGCATAGATCGCCAACACTTAGCATCAAGTTTTATGTTGTCGTCTGCTCCGTCCGAAATCCGAATGTCATGGATATATCCTTGTGTCAAATAGCTCAGGCCTTTCTGTAGAACTCTCTTAGATAAAGTAGCGGCATTTGGCAAATAACATACAGCGATATTGTCAGGAATCCTTGAGAGAGAATCATCAACAGGGGGGCCTTGTTCAGTGGACATTACTAACATGCTGCAGAGCTGTGGGAAAGCTTGGGGGACATAGCAACAGTAACTAGGGGTGGCGGGACTTGCCGCTTGAATAGGGAAAGATCCATTCATCCATCAGGTTCAGATATTCGCCAGGAAAAAAATCCAAACTCTAACAAACTACGAGCGTAGACTTTTTGTCTTCAGTCGATCTTTCACTGACGCCAAGACGGTAAAGAACGCATGCATGGACTTAATTTGGAGGCAGGGAGTGTGAAGGGCTTGTCTGTATGACTGTCTGCTGTAAATACTATGGACTCAGTTATGTCTGTTATTAAGTTTATCAGATCAACAGTCTTCAATACCAACTGTTTCATAAACTAGTTGCCAATATGTCAGGTGAGCATTGTGGCCCACGTTTACATAAAGATGTTCGCTAGGCTAGGCAAGATAAATGCCCTTTCCCTTGCTTAGCCTGTGATAGAGAGTCTGTGACCTCAGGGAGGAAATTGTCACTTTTATCTGTGACTGCAAGCACAAGAAGTCTGACGTGTTTCTGTTGCAAATGCTGGATAATGGATTTGTGTCAGATGTGCTTTTTAAGCGACATCTTTCATAATTTGAATACGCTTAAACAGTGGTCAATATCATTGAAACTGCTTTTCGAAAGGAACTAGTTCTTTTCTCAGCTGATCTTACTGACAGAATGCTCCACTTTACCACACTCTGACTTTATCAAGTCATCAGCAAGTGCCACAGTCACTGAAGTAATGTCCAACTTTTTACATAAATTTAGGGATAATTTTGCAACAAGATTTGATGACTTTGACATGTCCAAAGAGTTGCTGCATTTTGTGAGGGACCCATTCACCAATACATCCCAGTACAGTCTTCCTACATCATATCCACTAAACTTTGGCCAGTTTACTTTACTATGTCCAGTTATTCCGTGACACCGTCCCTACATAACAATCAGTCAAGTCATCACGAAGCCCATTTTAGTCAATTTAAGTGCCATATACACTGAACACTTGTTTTAGCTCCAATTTTTCATGAGTTGAAAGCAAAGTTCTAAGACTTTTTCTATGTACACAAAAGGTCTATTTCTCTCAAATTTTGTTCACAAACTTGTTTAAATCTGTGTTAGTGAGCACTTCTCCTTTGCCGAGATAATCCGTCCACCTGACAGGTGTGGCATATCAAGATGCTGATTAGACAGCATGATTATTGCACAGGTGTGCCTTAGGCTGGTCACAATAAAAGGCCACTCTAAAATGTGCAGCAAAAGACACATTTATTGGCACTGAAGTATGGATTTCACAGATATGCAGAGGGGGGGTCAGAAAACCAGTCAGTATCTGGTGTGACCACCATTTGCCTCATGCAGTGCAACACATCTCCTTCGCATGGAGTTGATCAGGTTGTTGATTGTGGAATGTTGGTCCACTCCTCTTCAATGGCTGTGCGAAGTTGCTGGATATTGGCAGGAACTGGAACACGCTGTCGTATACGCCGATCCAGAGCATCCCAAACATGCTCAATGGGTGACATGCCCGGGGAGTATGGAGGCCATGCAAGAACTGGGATGTTTTCCCAGGCCTTCTCGTCCAACATCAGTGCCTGACCTCACAAATGCTCTTTTGGCTGAATGGGCACAAATTCCCACAGACACACTCAAACATCTTGTGGAAAGCTTTCCCAGAAGAGTGGCTGCTGTCATAGCCGCAAAGGGGGTCCAACTCCATATTAATGCCCATGGTTTTAGAATGGGATGTCCAACAAGCTCATATAGATGTGATGGTCAGGTGCCCACTGACTTTTGGCCATATAGTGTATATGGATTAAACCCAGCTGGCTGTATACTGGTATTTTTAATAAGCAATAAGCCCCAAAAGGCTGTGGTCTACCACTGTTAGACATCATGTGATAGCCCCTTAGCTGTTCTAAAATCATGGTAAACCATGGTCTTGCGGGGCCTGTTGCTTTTATAAAACGGTTACTACATTAAACTACATTAAGGTTTCATAAATTAGCAACAAAAAATGCAATGGTTTTTTTTCATAACAAATAATTCTTCCCCCAAACAATGTAGTTCTTCAGCGGCATGCAGCCACACAGAGACACGGTGGAGACATGTGTTTACATGCACAACATTTTGCGGTTTTTGCCCTTATTCCGAAAAGGACAATATTCCTACGAAGCTGTTTGGCTAGTGAAAATGAATATTCCACTACTATCCTCGCTTACATGTAGCCGTGCATACTCCGATCAATATACGTTGGTTCTTTTTGGAGCTTTCCATGCCACTTGGCCGGGCTGCGAAGCCTGAAGGAACATCTGCGAGCGGTTCTTCCTTTGGGGAACAGTTTAATCAACTCCTGATTGGTTGATCAAGGCATTCTGACGTATTGTGGTGAAAAAATGCATTTGTTTCAAATCGGTATTTTGAATGTATTAATTTCACTAAATAGCAGAGTAATGAGTGGCACATAACGTTAAGACGCCTTTTTGTGTGTTTTTGTAATAAAAAAAACAAAACTGTGTGGGGCAAGTACATTTCTCTTCCACTTGCCCTACAAAAAATCCACTTGTCCTAGACAAGCCTTAATGTCGAGCCCTGCATCTGTAATATTGTGTATCGTTTCACTGCTACATTCCATCAAGATTTTGGGAATTAGGACTTTAAAAGTTAACAGCGGCAGTAAAACTGTATTTCACACTATGGTTAAATTTGCAATTAATCCGCAGTTCACGGGTAAACTACTCTGTTACACCACTAGTTTACAAGCTATAGGAACACCATAATCCAGAGATCGGGAGATAATACTTAGGAACGAGAGCGTCAACATAACTAGAAACTCACTACAACTGAACTCCCACTCTTGCGGCAGTCAGGGCGACGCTGCTTGCCGCAAGAGTGGGAGTTCAGAGTTCACACCTCACACGCCACACCTGACACCTCTCCTCTTGGCTGTACAACTCCTTTCCTCTTCCTCTCGCATAGCGCAAGAGGAGAGGGAGAGACCCCGGCGATGTTGGCGGAAGACCCACGGACTGAGACTGAACAGTAGCATGCATGGAAATGCATGTTGCACGAAACTGAATGTAGCACAATAATCTTTTCCTCACGATTTTGTTTTCATAATCATTGGAATCCATAATCGCGATTGAAAATAACATTCCATTCCTTTGAATATGCTATGCTACACATGCTTACTATGTGTGTGTTTCACACATTTCCACTCCTCTGTCCCCTCTTCTCACCATACACACAGCCAGAACCCTCTTTCTGAATCCCAAGAGAGAATTGAGCACCAAATCCAATCACATAGTACATGTAACGGTATGAACATTTCGGTCAGGATTATCGTGACCAAAATTATCACGGTCATCAGTGTTATAACAGTATTGTTAAATGTGCTGAAAATGCCTTTCTGCATTTTTTCCCCTGGCAATATAATGGCATTTTGACTTGGCGCCATTTGTTGGACCCCGCCAAGGTTGTCCCTTGTCACTGATTCTGTATGTGATTTTCATGGACAGAATCTCTTAGATAAAACGTTATTAATCCCGAAGGACATTCTTGTGCCAGAGGTTACATAGCAATAGAATAATAAAGAAAACAATAGAATAATACAAATATAACAAATTTACAGTGAATCTAAGCCTATGAAAAATATAAATATATAGGTAAGATATTTAGTCAACAAAACAAGTTGGCAATGATATTGAGGAGTAGTAGTGAGAAGTAGTATTGCACATGAGAAATATTGCACATGATGATGAAAGGTAATATTACAAGGTGAAGTGCAATAATAATAATAATGATGAGGATTTCAGTAGTAGGATTTCACATGATATGAAGAATATTAAGACTATTGCACATGATGATGAAAGGTAATGTAGCATGGTAATATAGCAAGGATAATGTTGAGAAGAAGTATTGCACATGACCTTAAGAATATTTCACAAGATGATGGGAGGTAATATTGAGAGGTAACATATTAATAATATAATATATAATATTGCACATGATATTGAGAGTATTGCACATGATGTTGGGTAGTAATATTAATATTGCACATGATATTGAGAATATTGCACATGATGTTGAAGGGTAACATTGCACATGATATTGTTCTCAGTGACTTATGGTTCAACTGTCCTTCCCACAGAAGGGGGAGAGTTTGATGGCCACAGGCAGAAAGGACCTCCTGTGGCGTTCTGTGGTGCACCTCGGTAATCTCAGTCTACGGCTGAAGGTGCTCTGGTATGACACCAGTGTGGTGTGCAGGGGATGGGAGGCGTTGTCCATGATACTGAGTAGTTTACTCAGCATCCTCCTCGCCGAGACCTCCACCAAAGACTCCAATTCCACTCCCAGGACAGAACGCGCTTTCCTGATGAGCTTATTGAGTCTCTTGGCGTCGGCTGCCTTCACCCTGCTGCCCCAGCACACAACAGCGTAGAAGATGACGCTGGCCACCACAGAGTGATAGAACATCTACAGAATGGTTTTGCAGACGTTGAAAGATCTGAGTCTCCGTAGGAAATACAGGCGACTGACATTTCTTATACAGGGCCTCTGTGTTTTTAGTCCAGTCCATTTTATTGTCTATGTGGACGCCCAGGTACTTATATTCCTCGACAATGTCCACCTAACCTAATAACGCTTGTGCGACAGATTGCACACTGCCTTAGCTACGTGCAATGTTAGTGGATTTCCCCCCCACCATTGAGGAGACCCTGTTTTTTTTTTTTGTTTTTTTTTACCATCCCAACTCATTTGGATTGATGATTGAAAAATCACATATGGACATAGGGGGTGTAACAGTGACGCAAATGGATGCCCGTAGGACAATCTCGCCGTTGTCAAGGGTGATGTATTAACGTGGCATTGTGCAACTCGATGCAAATTGAATATGCCGACGCATAGCTTTGTGGCCCGTTGCAGGAAATGTTCAATAGCTTTGCGGCGACCATGGGGTCCCTGGGGATGGCGACGGCACTTGCTGTGTTGACATTTTTCTGTGTACGTGTGTGTTATTTTCCCTGTTCAGCCTATTACATTAATTAGAGACTGCCATTTTTACACCCCCGTTGAGGTCTTTGTGAAGCATTCCCAACCTTTTGTGCACGGTGTTCATGGCTCTCTGAAGACCGATTTGATGATCGCTGGCTTACACTAATAACTGCACAACCTGCAGCTTTGTTTGGGTTCAGATTTTTTTCATGTCAGAATTGCATCACGGTGAAAATCGTGATAGCCAAATTTTCAAATGGCTATCTCTTTTTAATCAAAGGTAGGCCTAATCAAAATGCATTTAATTAGTTCCTGCAGCTCTTGTAACAATTACCATAATCTTTTCAATATTTCCTGTCGAGGAATCCATTGTTGAGGAACATTGTTTAGTTGCAGGAACAGATTAGGTCACTGGGTGGCGCTGTGTTTTTTCTGACACTGAGGTACAGCAACAGGTTGAGTAGCCAACTACTCCCAGTCTACCCAATACAGACGTTGCCTCGCTCTGTCATGCTATCAGGAGTAGTAGCCTGCTTTCCTAAAGCCAACAAACAAAGTTAATGCAAGTCAAGACACGACCAAACGCATTAGATTCAGTTTGGCTTTTTTACCCCTGAATAATAACTAGTAACTTTAGGGAGAAGAAATGTTTCCATCTCATTAGCCTATCTGTGCTTTCCCGAACGTATTCTGGTACATCCCTACCTGCAATAGTTTGTTTGCCAGCAATATGTTTGAGATTTTTCTCTGGTGGCATTTTAAAATGTTTTCCTTTCACTCATTGACACTGAACAAAACGGGAGATATGCGCAAGATATATGCACAGACGAAAATTATTTTTTTCAACACTGTGCATCCCCTTGGACGGTAAAGCATTATTGCATGCTTTACATGCTTTTATATAAAGCATGTCATCGACATGACTATGGCATCCATGTGAGTTTATTTACCAATGACCAAGTTTGCAGCCTTGTTGAAATGAAATCTGCGCAGTAAAGGTAGCATTGGATGCAGGCACAGCAGGGGCATTACGTTTCTCCCACGATGATGGAGAATATATACTAGGACAAAATACGGAAGCGTTAATGGTGAGTTTACTGCATTCTTTCGGATTTTAACGCATCAGGCGCAGGACGCGCACCTATTTACATCACTGTCTACCTGGAAGGCTCTGGCATTTGTAAATGCAAAAACGAGTGGACAGGAAGGTTGGAACAAATAAAAACTTATACCAAGTTGGTGATTGTTGGAACAATGGAAAGACTAACCTGTTTTGTTGTTTTATTTAGCTTCTGTTGAGTTTGAATGAAGTGTGTTTTACAATGAGGCCGCCACACACACACCTGCGTTTTTTACATACATTATTTACTAGCCTTCACCTCAACTAAATGACTTATCAACATATCATGTTGATTTATGTTGTAATAAGTTTTAACGTTGTGTCGGGTCGACTACGTGGACTGAATGCATAGTGCTCAGACACTGAAATATTGAACCCACTGCCGTTACGCTGGGAGCCCCTCTATCATACTCTGATGACGCGTGTGCGTGTCTCTGTGCTTAGTTTACTAGCCACGTTGACGCCTAGCTTAACATCGTAGCGATAACTTCCATGAGTCGGGAATTAGACCTCATTCAAGTATTTTATTGTCACTTCACAGTTGACACAAGTATAAGCAGTGAGTGAAAATCTTATGTGCAAAACGCAGCCGACCGCAGTTATAAAAGAATACAATAGAATAGAAAACTATATTAACAAGTTACAAAAAATCTAAGCAAAAGAAAACTAAAACTAAACTAAAATAAAGTATACAAAAAATATTAAGGGGAGCAATACACATATAAATCAATGTAATAAAATATACATTGTTATATTTTGACATTCACAGAATACTTCCTCAGACAGTCACACTAGAACAACACTAGCACCAGCAATTAGCACCAGGACTAGCACTAGCAGTAACACTCGCACTAGCACTAGCAGTAACACTAGCACTAGCACCAGCAGTAACACTAGCACTAGCAGTAACACTAGCACTAGCACCAGCAGTAGCACCAGCACCAACACTTAGCACTACTACCAGCACTTGCACCAGCAGTAACACTAGCACTTAGCACCAGGACTAGCACTAAGCAGTAACACTTAGCAGTAGCACTTGTTCAGCAGCCTGATGGCCTAACTGTGGAAGCTGTCTCTGAGTCTGCTCGTGTGGCACTTGATACTGCGGTATCGCCTGCCTGACGGTAGAAGTGTGTACAGTTTGTGGCTGGGGTGGTTATTGTCTTTAAGTAATCTGTTTGGCCTTGGCCACGCACCGCCTGGTGTATATATCCAGGAGGGAGGGAAGCTCACCTCCGACGATGTACTGGGCCGTCCGCACCACCCTCTGTAGTGTTCTACGCTCCAGTGCGGTGCAGTTCCCGTACCAGACGGTGATGCATCCAGTGAGAACACTCTCGATGGTATTGGAGTAGAATGTTGTGAGGATGCGGGGACACATGTTGAATTTCCTCAGTCGCCTGAGGAAATACAGGCGTTGTTGGGCCTTTTTCACCACGTGTGTGGTGTGCGTGGTCCATGTGAGGTCCTCGGAGATGTGCACGCCGAGGAACTTGAAGCTGCTGACCCTCTCTACTGCAACCCTGTCTATGGAGATGGGGGCGTGCTCTCCTCTCCGCTTCCTGTAGTCCACGATCAGCTCCTTGGTCTTCTTGACGTTGAGGGCGAGGTTGTTCTCTTGGCACCACTGTGCCAGTGGTCCAACCTCCCTGTAGGCTGTCTCGTCGTCGTCGGCGATCAGACCCAACACTGTCGTGTCGTCAGCAAACTTGATGATGACGTTGGAGCTGTGCATAGCCATGCAGTCGTGGGTGTACAGGGAGTAGGGGAGAGGGCTTAACACGCATCCCTGAGTGGCTCCCGTGTTGAGGGTCAGTGGCTCTGAGGTGGTGCTGCCCATCCTCACCACCTGGCGGCGGCCCGACAGGAAGTCCAGTATCCAGCTGCACATGGTCGGGTGCAGGCCTAGACCCCTGAGCTTGGTGTCGAGCTTGGCAGGAACTATCGTGTTGAACGCTGAGCTGAAGTCCACAAACAGCATTCTCACACAACAGTTCTTCCCCTCCAGGTGAGAGAGGGCGGTGTGAAGTGCCATTGCAATCGCGTCGTCGGTGGATCTGTTTTGATTGCCATGGGTCCAGCATGGCAGGCAACATGGAACAAATTAAGTCCTTGACCAACCTCTCGAAGCATTTACTGACAATCGAGGTGAGGGCTACGGGTCTCCAGTCATTCAGGCAGGTTACCTTGGGGTGTTTCGGGACAGGCACATGATGGACATCTTGAAGCCCTCGGGAACAACAGCCTGGGACAGGGACAGGTTGAAGATGTCTGCGAAGACTCCTGCCAACTGGTCTGCGCATGCTCTGAGGACACGCCCCGGGATGTGGTCTGGGCCCGCCGCCTTCCGGATGTCCACCCGCTTGAAGGCTCTGCGCACGTCAGCCTATGAGATGTTCAGCAGGCTGCTCTCCTCAGGCAGCGCTGACTTCGGCGGGCTGCCGTTCACGTCGAACCGAGCAAAGAAGGTGTTTAGCTCGCCTGGGAGGGAGGTAGAGGAGTTCTCTACACCGCTGGTTCTCCCTCTGAAGTCCGTCATTGTCTGTAGCCCCTTCCACACACCCCTCATGTCATGGCTCTTGAATTTGTCCTCCACCCTGTTCTTATACTCCCGCTTGGCAGAGCCGATGGTCTTGCGGAGGTCGTAGCAGGCTCGCGTATATTCCACCATATTCCCGGAGTCAAAGGTGGCGTTATGTGTGCGGAGTGCAGCGCGAACATCGCCATTAATCCACGGTTTCTGATTGGGATAAATCCGAACCGACTTAGTAGGAACAACGTCATCTATGCATTTCTTGATGAACCCGGTGACTGAGGACGCGTACTCGCTGATGTTATTGTCCGACGCGACCCGGAACATGTCCCAGTCCGCGTGATCAAAACAATCCTGCAGCATAGACTCCGATTGGTCCGACCAGCGTTGGACCTCCTTCACAGCGATTGGTTGCTGCTTCAGTCTCTGCCTGTAGGTGGGGAGTAGTTGGATCGAGCGGTGATCCGATTTGCCGAACGGTGGGCGGAGGAGGGCCTTGTAGCTGTCCCGGAAGGGGGTGTAGCAGTGGTCGAGGATCCGCTCGCCCCGTTTGTTGCTTGTGATGTGTTGGTAGAACTTCGGGAGAACTTTCTTCAAGTTCGCATTATTGAAGTCCCCTGCCACAATGAAAGCAGCCTCAGGGTGTGCCGACTCCTGTTCGCTGATAGCCCCATAAAGTTCCTTCAACGCTATGTCCGTGTTGACTTGAGGGGGAATGTACACAGCAGTAACGGTTACTGCTGTAAACCCCGCGGTAGCCAGAATGGTCGGCACATAAGCATCAGGTACTCCAGGTCCGGGGAACAGAAAGACTTGAGGGTATGCACATGACTGGTTGCACCAATATCTGTTAATCATGAGACATACCCCCTCTCCACGATCTTTACTAGAGTCTTTGTTCTGTCCGCGCGGTGGATGGAAAATCCTGTCGGCTTGATGGCTGAGTTGGCAACCCCTCCGACATCCATGTCTCCGTAAGGCAGATTATGCAATTGTCCTTAGTTTCCCAGTGGAATTGTATACGAGCCTGTAGCTCGCATAATTTATTGTCCAGAGACTGTACGTTAGCCAGTAGAATGGTGGGTAGTGGAGGTCGATTGGCACGACGTCTCAGCCTGACTAGCACGCCGGCTCGCTTCCCTCTCAGTCGGCGACGCTTGCGTTTGATCGCGCCTAAAATGGACGGAGATAGTCCAGCCACGACTCCACGACTCCGTCCGAGTCGAAAAACTTGTTCTAATCTCCAGAAGTGTGCAACTGTCATAAGTGAACTTACTGCTAACTTCCTGTGCAAGGATAGTCGCAATTAAAAGAATAAATAACAAAAAACTGCGTCGGCGTGCGGGAGCTCGCAACACGGCAGCCATCATGTATGCCGCCACATATGCCACACGTATATTGGTTCTTATTCAAATGTAAAATGTACCCCCCCCCCCCAAGATGCTTGCACGCAGAAAAAGGTGCTATGTGGACACAGGGCCTTAATCAGCCCTGTGTTCATGTCGTTCATGTCATGTTGGTCAGGCTCTAATTATGTGTAATAACTATGTGTAAGGGATCTGATAAGACCCAGCTGTGATCAAACATTGCTGATCATGCGGTCCATGCGGTGAAAGGGATTTTTTTGGCAAAAGTCTGGGATGAGTTGTAGCTTACTGCAAAACACTGGGTATCTTCAATGTACAGCTTTGGCAAATCTGCACATGCGCCAACCTTATTTTGACCTTCCTTTCACCACGACGCAGTCAATAATCATTCAAACTCTGCAAAGTTTGAATGTATATATTCATATATTCATCTTTGTGTCACAGGCCTATTTAGTTAATTCAGTCAATTAGGACTGCATCTAGTTCTATGTTCAGATGTAGTCTATTTTAGGAATGTAATGGTTACCGGTGTCAAGATAAACTGCGGTAAAATTCCAGACGGTTGGTGAAACGGTGTCAAATTTTAATTATCATAATAAAACTGTCACGGTTTAAAACGCGCAAACACCGACATACTGTAAATTAACCAAGTATCCCAAAGGCAGTTGCTCAGGCAATTTTAAATGTAATTATCAGGCAACATGAAGAACAAGAAGAGCGCAACATAGATGAGACAATATATTGTGACCATGATAAGCGTAGTGTAACGATTCTCGAACCTAGATCGAAATCACGATACAAAGTCCATGATCTTGTCGCGGTTCTAGGAGACCACACACCTTGGACGTCACAAGCCTGCGCCTACACTAGCTAGCGGCGGATAATGGCTAGCAGTCACAATAATGACTGCACTTCCCTCTCGGTTACAAATCTGCGGTGTGGAAATATTTGGGATTTTGGAGAAAAGATGGGTCAACAGACAAAGCGCATGCCATATGCAAACAATAGGCGTGTTCCGATATGGGTACTTTTCCCTTTTTTGGTGAGATGCGTTTTTGTTTTTGGCTACGCCCATGCATTAGCTCCCCTTGGCGTCCCGTACCCACTGCAGGGACCTTCGAGGGGCTTACCCACGGAGTTCAAATGTGACGTAATTAGTTATGCGACACGTTTTGTCTTACGCAATCATTTAGCGCTGTTTATATGTGTCGAGTACTACCCACGTCATACCCCGCTTCAACCGTATCCAATCAGCGTCGACTAGCTACGAGCAGCCCAGAAAAGTACTAGCCCTGCTTCAGGGACTAACTGAGCCGCTCAAAAGTCCTCTCACTGGTGAATTTGGGCGGAACCTGGGCGGAACCTGGGCGGAGCCTCTCTCCAAACCACACCCATAGCAGCTCACTAGAGGGAAAAGTACCCTATATCGGAACACGCCTAATGCTGCTATGGGATAAAATAGTAAGGAAACATGACAAACCTGGCCGGGCAACCTAAAAAAGAAACACGGCATTGACCCTCATGCTAACGTTAACGTGTCGGATGCCGCTTGTTCATCACCAGCTTTCACCAGCTTTTTTCTGCAAAAACTGAACCACAACTCTAAAAATGTGATGAGTATCAGAGCTGCCATTTCATATTTAATTTACAAAGACATACAGACATACACTTAGTGTTGTCGAACGGTTTTCGTGAGCTACTGCATACTCTGGAGCCGAAGTATGAAATCCCATCGAGACAGCAATACATTACATTTCCTTTTTCAACAACTGAATGTTCTTATTTTTATGTGGATTATAAAATTTACATATATCCCAAAGTTTTGTGGATATGATGCACTTGTGTCGATGAAGCATGGTTTCATCATTTTTCATAATTATTTATGTTCATAATTGAAAGGTCATCACGGGCTCTTTAAGTTAACCGATACATTTGCACAAAAATGTAGCACATTGTTGTGAACAACAGGTCTTTTTTGTCTTTTTATTGAAAATAATAGTTTCATATGAATGTCTGGAATACATTACTTCAATAATAAAATGGTCAAATCATATTTTAGTTGCCTTTTGTGAGTTCTTATAAATCTAACTGATTGTGTTAAAGGGGCATATGATGGCCACCCCAAAATGGCGGTGGGTGAGTTAACGCGAATGTAGGAAGGTAGTTCTAACAAAGGTGTCTGCATGAACAGTGAGTAACTAGTTGGGAGGATTTGAATCACTCACTTCTAACACCAATATCAAACCACTAAAACAAGATGTATACGCTTTGTTAGTAAAAAGGGAGAGAAACCAAAGAAGGGCATATACAGATCTAACAACGGACGGAATCCACTCGGACATTAGATGAAGGCGTAAGGGAAGAAGGCAAAACAGGTTTACAATATTGTCCGACAAAATCAATAGTTAAACACAATCACAACAGCTCTATCTAACTATGCCCAGATATCTACCTCGCTGGAGATTGGATGTGTAGCGATCGAGAGGTGGCTCGTTCTTTCCCAAAGAAGTGCTTGGAGCGAGTTTGCCGGGGTGGCGTGCTGATGGCCCCGTGGGCAGCCTTGCTGAAGGCGGTATGTTCTTTCCCAAAAGAACTGCGTTGATGTCCGGGGCCACGCAACGGGGTTCGGTACGTTATTTGTGGTACTTGTGGCGGTCCATTGATGTTGGGATCTAAAGGGGAATCGGTCGCCCTTGATCCTCTCAAAACAAGCTACGTGGTTCGCAGAGAGTCGACCGATGCTTACTGAAGGACCCAGACTCAGACAAGGACCGAGAGGGTTCCGGACTAGTTTGCTTTCAGGTTGATGAGCAGAGAGCGAGAGAGTCTCTGTGTCTATCTTGTATAGACTAGGTGGGCGAAGATACGCCCCAATTCCCTCAACCAATGAGCAGAGGTGACATCGATGGGAGGACTTTTGAGCCATGCTCCTTTTCTCCTGCAGGGAGGGGTGAGCAGAAGTGACGTCAATGGGTGGGCTTTTGCAATAAACCATTTTGAATACCACGAGAGCAGGCGTAGTGGAAATGTCAGCGTCCTTATCTATATGATCTGCAGCCAAACGATCACGTCAAAACTAGGCCAAATAAGAATTCATCCCACATAAGGAGGAGGAAAGCAAATTAGAAAAGGATAAAACAAAACAAAATAGGGATTTTTTTCCTCATAGTAGTAGACCAAGGATTGGGCTTAACACATGGTAAAAGTGATAGTGAGTGACAGATCCTGGGGAACCACATTGAATGGATGAGGCCCTACATGTGCTACTTCATTTTCAGTTCTGTGGGAGAAAACTCTGACCTTTGGACTCTTTTGCGCAACGCGGCGCACACACACAAAATGCACACGCACACACACAAAACTGCATTTGTTTGATCCACACACGCACGAACCGAAAGACCCATAGCAAGAAAAAGACACGGATTACGTGTACAGTATATGCAGAGCCCAAAGTGATACCTGTGCTGTCTGTTGCAGCTAATAAAGTTTAGTTGTATTATCTGAAACAGAACAGCAAGAGTAGAATTTCCAAAGCTGCAAGCAGTATTTTACCTAATTGAATGCTTTAAAATCAGGATGGAATCAATAATCTTAATAGACTAAATGATCAATAAAATATTTAAATCTTACTAGTGTGTGGGATGAGTCATGCAAATGTTATCAAGTGTTTCATTCTCCAGTCGCAGATGGCCTGCTCTAACGGCCTACTCTTGAAATATTGTCTGCAGCATTTTTTATTTAAGATTAAACGTATTCCATTTGTCATGGTTAAAGCAAATTGATCGCTCGGGACAGCCCATCCTGTGTCCACACTTTCACTGAGGGGGAGGGTGTTAAGCATGGCTCCATGGGAAGGGAAATTTGGCGATCAAATCGGATGTGACGGGTTTAATAAAGCAGTTGAGATGCCCTGTCACTTCTCTCCCTGGCAGATAAGACTGCCAGCCAACACTTAAGGGGAATGCGATGGTCCTCCTTTTCTAATGGCCATCATACACTCATTATTAGGCTTCCAATTCCCCCAAATGGGCACCATGTCAGCTGTCAGGGCAGAATGGCTAAATTTAGAGGTGTCGTTTTAGATCGGTTTGAGGAGATTTAAAAGTGTGACCTCCGTCGAGGTTAACTGGAAGTACACTTTTTAAATTTTTCTGTGTAAGAAAAGGCGATGGCATTACCAGAGCTGATGAATGTCCTTGCTACATGCTGTGTTCCCCTTATGCCGGGGTCAGACTACACAATCTTTTTGTCGGGTACGACAGTCACTGTCAGATTAGGCGTTTACCGAACGATACATTTGTGCCGTGACTTGGCCGAGACACATGTCAGACTTAAGGCTGATACATACATACATAGAAATGTGTTCTTGTTCTCAAGGTGGCAAGAACAAAGTTTGTTCTGGCCACGACATTTCATACTTCACGAGAAACTCCTCAAAGGCCCCGCCCACAGCAGCAAACTTCTGCGCCGGCGGAAAGCGCATTAACCACGCCCACTTCAAATTGACCAATCACACAATAGTTCTCGGACACGACGCGAGAAAAAAGTTCGGCCTGGATTATGAGTCGAGAACAAGCTGCGAGAACTCCCGAACCAGGGCTGCGAGAACAAAATGACGACATTTTGTTCTCACAGCCCTGGGAGTGAGAACAAATTTCTCTGTTCTTGCGGAGTATGTATCAGCCTTCACACGTTGGTCACCAACCAATAATCGCTTGTGACGTGCATGATGTCATCGGAACAGAGGTGCTCGTTCAAGCCCTGTACAACATTCACAAATGGTTCCAATATGAAGTAATATGACATTCGTAAAACCATTGGATTCCACAACTACAGTGGTCTCTGTCTCTGGGGTCGCTGGGGGTCGATGGATCATTTGCATGGTATTGGTTTGTGAAGGGGTTGTAGACCCCCTCAGACCCCTAGTTTTGTCATGATTGAGCTTTAGTTTGTGGTCAAGACATGCGGCTATACACCTACATAATAGCATGAAATCTGAGATTTTCATTAGTATTTCTGAAAGGTAGGAAAGGAAAGATGAGTTATCGTTAAAATAGAGTAGAATTACGCTCTGTAATGCCGCCGTCAGTGGAATGACAGGGTGCGACATTCGATCATTTTATCTAGTCTAGTGTGACATTGTGAAACACTACAGACGCCACATCTGGGATGCCTCACGACTTCACAAGAGAAAGACTAGCATGTTAAGACATACCCAGTCACGGCCGTGACATTGACCAATATGAGCACGGATCGCTATAAATAGACATAGCGACTCAAAAGACAAATTAAGTTGTTGGTGCTGCTAGATGAAACTATGAAACAGAGAAAAGGTTTGTCGTGTTCTGGCAAGTACACCCGTCTGTTCGATATTTCCTCAAGGGACTACCACAGCAGTAAGAATTTACAAATGCTGGCGCCATTATTCTTGTTGCCTAGCACCTCCTTTCTGATGAAGTCATGCACGCCTGCAAGTGATTATTGGTTGGTGACCAATGTGTCGTGTGTCATGTCTCTCTGCCATGTCAGGCATGAATTTATCACACTAATCACCCAATCTAATAGAGTGACCATCATAAAGCTGGGCAAATACTGTACGATTTTTGAAGTGTTTCATTCCAATTCCTACTGTTTGAGAAAATCGTCTGCGATGTGAAGCCAAAATTCGCTATGTGCTCACTAGGGGTGGGAATCTCTTGGCACCTCACGATTCGATTCCGATTCAGAGGTCAACGATTCGATTCTAAACCGATTCTCGATGCAACTATTTTTTTATGTACATTTCCATGCGTGATTAAAAAAAATATGTATATACTTTGCTACTCAGGGGCGCACTATCAAGGAAGCGCAAGAGCGAGACAGACAGTTCGCGCCAGGTAACGAGAGCAAAACACGAGAGCGAGACAGATAGTAGGAGAGTGAACGGTGTCAAATTTTAATTATCATAAAAAAACTGTCACGGTTTAAAACGCGCAAACACCGACATACTGTAAATTAACCAAGTATCCCAAAGGCAGTTGCTCAGGCAATTTTAAATGTAATTATCAGGCAACATGAAGAACAAGAAGAGCGCAACATAGATGAGACAATATATTGTGACCATGATAAGCGTAGTGTAACGATTCTCGAACCTAGATCGAAATCACGATACAAAGTCCATGATCTTGTCGCGGTTCTAGGAGACCACACACCTTGGACGTCACAAGCCTGCGCCTACACTAGCTAGCGGCGGATAATGGCTAGCAGTCACAATAATGACCACTTCCCTCTCGGTTACAAATCTGCGGTGTGGAAATATTTGGGATTTTGGAGAAAAGATGGGTCAACAGACAAAGCGCATGCCATATGCAAACAATAGGCGTGTTCCGATGGGTACTTTTCCCTTTTGGTGAGAGGCGTTTTTGTTTTTGGCTACGCCCATGCATTAGCTCCCCTTGGCGTCCCGTACCCACTGCAGGGACCTTCGAGGGGCTTACCCACGGAGTTCAAATGTGACGTAATTAGTTATGCGACACGTTTTGTCTTACGCAATCATTTAGCGCTGTTTATATGTTGTCGAGTACTACCCACGTCATACCCCGCTTCAACCGTATCCAATCAGCGTCGACTAGCTACGAGCAGCCCAGAAAAGTACTAGCCCTGCTTCAGGGAACTAACTGAGCCGCTCAAAAAGTCCTCTCCACTGGTGAATTTGGGGCGGACCTGGGCGGAGCCTCTCTCCAAACCACACCCATAGCAGCTCACTAGAGGGAAAAGTACCCTATATCGGAACACGCCTAATGCTGCTATGGGATAAAATAGTAAGGAAACATGACAAACCTGGCCGGGCACCTAAAAAAGAAACACGGCATTGACCCTCATGCTAACGTTAACGTGTCGGATGCCGCTTGTTCATCACCAGCTTTCACCAGCTTTTTTCTGCAAAAACTGAACCACAACTCTAAAAATGTGATGAGTATCAGAGCTGCCATTTCATATTTAATTTACAAAGACATACAGACATACACTTAGTGTTGTCGAACGGTTTTCGTGAGCTACTGCATACTCTGGAGCCGAAGTATGAAATCCCATCGAGACAGCAATACATTACATTTCCTTTTTCAACAACTGAATGTTCTTATTTTTATGTGGATTATAAAATTTACATATATCCCAAAGTTTAGTGGATATGATGCAGGAAGACTGCATTTGCACTTGTGTCGATGAAGCATGGTTTCATCATTTTTCATAATTATTTATGTTCATAATTGAAAGGTCATCACGGGCTCTTTAAGTTAACCGATACATTTGCACAAAAATGTAGCACATTGTTGTGAACAACAGGTCTTTTTTGTCTTTTTATTGAAAATAATAGTTTCATATGAATGTCTGGAATACATTACTTCAATAATAAAATGGTCAAATCATATTTTAGTTGCCTTTTGTGAGTTCTTATAAATCTAACTGATTGTGTTAAAGGGGCATATGATGGCCACCCCAAAATGGCGGTGGGTGAGTTAACGCGAATGTAGGAAGGTAGTTCTAACAAAGGTGTCTGCATGAACAGTGAGTAACTAGTTGGGAGGATTTGAATCACTCACTTCTAACACCAATATCAAACCACTAAAACAAGATGTATACGCTTTGTTAGTAAAAAGGGAGAGAAAACCAAAAGAGGGGCATATACAGATCTAACAACGGACGGGAATCCACTCGGACATTAGATGAAGGCGTAAGGGAAGAAGGCAAAACAGGTTTACAATATTGTCCGACAAAATCAATAGTTAAACACAATCACAACAGCTCTATCTAACTATGCCCAGATATCTACCTCGCTGGAGATTGGATGTGTAGCGATCGAGAGGTGGCTCGTTCTTTCCCAAAGAAGTGCTTGGAGCGAGTTTGCCGGGGTGGCGTGCTGATGGCCCCGTGGGCAGCCTTGCTGAAGGCGGTATGTTCTTTCCCAAAAGAACTGCGGTTGATGTCCGGGGCCGCGCAACGGGGTTCGGTACGTCATTTGTGGTACTTGTGGCGGTCCATTGACGTTGGGATCTAAAGGGGAATCGGTCGCCCTTGATCCTCTCAAAACAAGCTACGTGGTTCGCAGAGAGTCGACCGATGCTTATGTGGGTTATTCTAGACCGACTTTGCACTACAGCGCGGCTGGTGGCATCAAAAGAGAAACGAGGTATTTCGCCCTCAGACTTGGCTTCTCTAGCCTAATAACCGAAAATTACCACGACAAAACGCGTAACCGGGAGGAGGCGACCAGCCAGGATCACGGACGCATGGCCAAGGCTGAAGGACCCAGACTCAGACAAGGACCGAGAGGGTTCCGGACTAGTTTGCTTTCAGGTTGATGAGCAGAGAGCGAGAGAGTCTCTGTGTCTATCTTGTATAGACTAGGTGGGCGAAGATACGGCCCCAATTCCCTCACCAATGGGAGCAGAGGTGACATCGATGGGTGGGCTTTTGCAATAAACCATTTTGAATACCACGAGAGCAGGCGTAGTGGAAATGTCAGCGTCCTTATCTATATGATCTGCAGCCAACACAGTTTCAGATCACGTCAAAACTAGGCCAAATAAGAATTCATCCCACATAAGGAGGAGGAAAGCAAATTAGAAAAGGATAAAACAAAACAAAATAGGGATTTTTTTCCTCATAGTAGTAGACCAAGGATTGGGCTTAACACATGGTAAAAGTGATAGTGAGTGACAGATCCTGGGGAACCACATTGAATGGATGAGGCCCTACATGTGCTACTTCATTTTCAGTTCTGTGGGAGAAACTCTGACCTTTTGACTCTTTTGCGCACGCGCGCGCACACACAAATGCACACGCACACACACAAAACTGCATTTGTTTGATCCACACACGCACCGAACCGAAAGACCCATAGCAAGAAAAAGACTACGGATACGTGTACAGTATATGCAGAGCCCAAAGTGATACCTGTGCTGTCTGTTGCAGCTAATAAAGTTTAGTTGTATTATCTGAAACAGAACAGCAAGAGTAGAATTTCCAAAGCTGCAAGCAGTATTTTACCTAATTGAATGCTTTAAAATCAGGATGGAATCAATAATCTTAATAGACTAAATGATCAATAAAATATTTAAATCTTACTAGTGTGTGGGATGAGTCATGCAAATGTTATCAAGTGTTTCATTCTCCAGTCGCAGATGGCCTGCTCTAACGGCCTACTCTTGAAATATTGTCTGCAGCATTTTTTATTTTAAGATTAAACGTATTCCATTTGTTCATGGTTTAAAGCAAATTGATCGCTCGGGACAGCCCATCCTGTGTCCACACTTTCACTGAGGGGGAGGGTGTTAAGCATGGCTCCATGGGAAGGGAAATTTGGCGATCAAATCGGATGTGACGGGTTTAATAAAGCAGTTTGAGATGCCCTGTCACTTCTCTCCCTGGCAGATAAGACTGCCAGCCAACACTTAAGGGGAATGCGATGGTCCTCCTTTTCTAATGGCCATCATACACTCATTATTAGGCTTCCAATTCCCCCAAATGGGCACCATGTCAGCTGTCAGGGCAGAATGGCTAAATTTAGAGGTGTCGTTTTAGATCGGTTTGAGGAGATTTAAAAGTGTGACCTCCGTCGAGGTTAACTGGAAGTACACTTTTTAAATTTTTCTGTGTAAGAAAAGGCGATGGCATTACCAGAGCTGATGAATGTCCTTGCTACATGCTGTGTTCCCCTTATGCCGGGGTCAGACTACACAATCTTTTTGTCGGGTACGACGGTCACTGTCAGATTAGGCGTTTACCGAACGATACATTTGTGCCGTGACTTGGCCGAGACACATGTCAGACTTAAGGCTGATACATACATACATAGAAATGTGTTCTTGTTCTCAAGGTGGCAAGAACAAAGTTTGTTCTGGCCACGACATTTCATACTTCACTGAGAAACTCCTCAAAGGCCCCGCCCACAGCAGCAACTTCTTGCGCCGGGCGGAAAGCGCATTAACCACGCCCACTTCAAATTGACCAATCACACATAGTTCTCGGACACGACGCGAGAAAAAAGCTTCGGCCTGATTATGAGTCGAGGAAACAAGCTGCGAGAACTCCCGAACCAGGGCTGCGAGAACAAATGACGACATTTTGTTCTCACAGCCCTGGGAGTGAGAACAAATTTCTCTGTTCTTGCGGAGTATGTATCAGCCTTCACACGTTGGTCGCCAACCAATAATCGCTTGTGACGTGCATGATGTCATCGGAACAGAGGTGCTCGGTTCAAGCCCTGTACAACATTCACAAATGGTTCCCAATATGCAGTAATATGACATTCGTAAAACCATTGGATTCCACAAACTACAGTGGTTCTGTCTCTGGGGTCCCTGGGGGTCGATGGATCATTTGCATGGTATTGGTTTGTGAAGGGGTTGTAGACCCCCTCAGACCCCTAGTTTTTGTCATGATTGAGCTTTAGTTTGTGGTCAAGACATGCGGCTATACACCTACATAATAGCATGAAATCTGAGATTTTCATTAGTATTTCTGAAAGGTAGGAAAGGAAAGATGAGTTATCGTTAAAATAGAGTAGAATTACGCTCTGTAATGCCGCCGTCAGTGGAATGACAGGGTGCGACATTCGATCATTTTATCTAGCTAGTGTGACATTGTGAAACACTACAGACAACACATCTGGGATGCCTCCGACTTCACAAGAGAAAGACTAGCATGTTAAGACATACCCAGTCACGGCCGTGACATTGACCAATATGAGCCACGGATCGCTATAAATAAACATAGCGAAATCAAAAGACAAATTAAGTTGTTGGTGCTGCTAGATGGAACTATGAAACAGAAAAGGTTTGTCGTGTTCTGGCAAGTACACCCCTGTCTGTTCGATATTTCCTCAAGGGACTACCACAGCAGTAAGAATTTACAAATGCTGGCGCCATTATTCTTGTTGCCTAGCACCTCCTTTCTGATGAAGTCATGCACGCCTGCAAGCGATTATTGGTTGGTGACCAATGTGTCGTGTGTCATGTCTCTCTGCCATGTCAGGCATGAATTTATCACACTAATCACCCAATCTAATAGTGACCATCATAAAGCTGGGCAAATACTGTACGATTTTTGAAGTGTTTCATGCCAAAATTCACTATGTGCTCACACTGCACATAAATAAAACAGCCCATCGGACCCTGTCCCCATTCTGGTTATTGACAATTGTCAGATTTATAAGCCTGAGTTTGAAGTTTGAAGAAGTTTGTTTTTAACCCTTCAAAAAACATCAAAGAGCCACGTACCATATGCTGTTGCCACAGCTTGACCAACCTGCTCTCCATATTTTCTGTCCACACGACGTGTTGTCGCCACTGGCGCTTTTTCACAGCAAAATGCCTGACTAAGCTGAAATTCGGCCCGACAATAAAATTAGTTATTTGGCAAAAAAATCGGGTCAAAAACAACCTCAAATCCGTAGTTTATGACCAGCTTAACAGACTGTGTAAGATTGTGTAGTCTGACTCTGGCATAGACGAGCAGACGAGCAATAACTAATTCCTGATTAAAACAGGACGTGTGATTGAATGTGGAAGAGAGAGTACTATGTATTGATTTCTCTTAGGCTTAGACTCACTGTAAATTTGTTATCTTATTTGTATTATTCTATTGTTTATTTCTCGTTTATTAAGAGAAGATAAGAGATAAGATAGAACTTTATTAATCCCGAAGGAAATTCTTGTGCCAGGTTGCATAGCAATACAATAAAACAAGAAATAAACAGAATAATAAAAATAAAACAGATTTACAAATGTACAGTAGGTCCAAGTCCTAGTAGAAGTATAAAAACATAGGTGAAGTATAAAAATATATAGCAAGATACGATATTCAGGCTGCAAAAACAATTTGGCAATAATTGAAGTGTAATAAAACTGACAATAATAATGGTTAGAGGAAGTATTGCACATGATAAAAAGAATATTAAGAATATTGCACATAATGTTGAAAGGTAATGTAGCATGGTAATATTGCAAGGATAATATTGAGAAGAAGTATTGCACATGACATTAACAATATTGCACATGATGATGAGAGGTAATATTGCATGTAATATTTAGAGGTAACATATTAATAATATAGCACATGATATTGGGCAGTAATATTAATATTGCATGTGATACTGAGGAAAAATGCACATGATGTTAAAAGTAGGGTTGGGTATCGTTTAGATTTATCCGATACCGGTGCCAAACCGATACTTTTAAAACGATACCGGTGCCAAAACAATTATTCATTGAATGAAATAATGAATAACTTTGATGGAACAGAGGAGCCGGTGGTTGTTTCTACAGTGGGAAAAAAACAAACCATCAAAAGATCATCATAGACGGGAGAATGTGAAGAAAATGCGACATTCTGGCGGTGGTCGCTAGATTGTCGGGTTTTTATCAATCAGATGAATGCATCAAATCTTCGCGCAGTATGACGATCTATGCAATCACTAGAAGGATACCCGGTCTGAAATGCGGTGGATATTTCAAATGGCATTTTAACTACTGGCACCGAAATGAGGCACCGAAATATGCGTTTTGATTCGGTACGGTTAGTACCGGTTGTACGGGAACCGGTTCCATAGTGGTACCGGTTCTCGGTACCCATCCCTACTCATATCCCACCGTCTACCCGCCCACATTCTAACATGAATGGACAATGCAAAGTGATTGTCCAGTTTTTGTTCCAACCAAGACTATATGTGAAGCCCATACACCTTGGACACTACAATATTATTAAAATATATTGCCGCTCTGTTCTGCAATGCTTCACAGCTATTTATGTTCTAGGTTTCTATGGGTGACAATAATTTCACCAGTTGCCGTGCTGTGTTGATAAAAGTTGATCACACAACATCACATCTATACTTCCTAACACATTATAGTGTCCAAATTAAGATTTGAGTTGGCTTTACAGTTTAGGTTAATTTATCTTTTCAAATCAAATGGCCTATGTCATAGTTATGGCTCACTACTGGCGCAATTACAAATAACATTGCTGGTTTGAATTTTTATGATAACATGGATCTTTTAAATCTTTTTTAAATGGGAGAGGCATAATCTGCCTTCAGTTCACCGCCTCACCAATTTCCCATATCTCCAAAAAGAGCGTACGTGAGGGTCAGAATTTGCATAGAGGTATAGCTATTTCTCTTGCAAAGTTTTTTTTTAATAAATCTGACACTTTGCGTGGCAAGTGGCATATGCTACTTTCAGGCCCCGTTTTGAGCATATGCTATGGTTATACATGAGGCCCCAGGATTGTATTTGTGATAACACGGGTACTTTGAGAAAGCTTGAATGGTATAATCAATATTTTTGGAAGTGATTATACACTATTTGGCCAAAAGTCAGTGGACACCCCTACTAATTATTGAGTTCAGGTGTTTCAGCCACACCCATTGCGAACAGGTGCATAAAATTAAGCACATAGTCATGAAATCTCCACAGACAAACATTTACAATTCAGAATGGTTCGTAAAGAGCTCAGTGACTTTAAACGCGGCACTGTCATAGGGTGCCATCTTTGCCACAAGTCAGTTCGTGAAATCTCTGCCCTACTAGATGTGCCCTGGTCAACTGTAAGTGCTATTTTTGTGAAGTGGAAGCGCCTAGGAGCAACAACAGCTCGGCCAAGAAGTGGTAGACCACGCAAACTCAGAGCGTGGCCGATGAATGCTGAAGCGCGTATCGCCTATCTGCTGTATCACTCAGTACAGAGTACCAAACTGCCTCTTGAAGCACCATCAGCACAAGAACTGTGTGTCGGGAGCTTCATGGAATGGGTTTCCATGGCCGATCAGCTGCACACAAGCCTCACATCACCATGCGCAATGCCAAGCGTCGGTTGGAGTGGTGTAAAGCACGCCGCAACTGGACTCTGGAGCAGTGGAAACGTGTTCTTTGGAGTGATGAATCACGCTTCACTATCTGGCAGTCTGATGGACGAATCTGGGTTTGGCGGATGCCAGGAGAACGTTACCTTCCGGAATGCATAGTGCCTACTGTAAAGTTTGGTGGAGGAGGGATAATGGTCTGGGGCTGTTTCTCAGGGTTTGGTCCAGTGAAGCATATGCTTAATGCTACAGGATATGAAGAGTTTGGTGTGGAGGAACTCGATTGGCCTGCACAGAGCCCTGACCTCAACCGCATTGAACACCTTAGAATTAGAACGCCGATTGCGAGCCAGGCCTTCTCGTCCAACATCAGTGCCTGACCTCACAAATGCTCTTTTGGCTGAATGGCCACAAATTCCCACAGACACACTCCAAATTCTTGTGGAAAGCCTTCCCAGAAGAGTGGCAGTGGCAGCATATTAATCCCCATGGTTTTAGAATGGGATGTCCAACAAGCTCATATAGGTGTGATGGTCAGGTTTCCACTGACTTTTGGCCATATAGTGTATGTGCTACAATCAAAAGTGAGACGGGTACATCCATTTCCGTCTAATGGTATCTTTATGGTTGTTGATGTATTGGGATTTGATCATTTTAAATCCACACAAAATCCGCTGTCCTTCACATTCAATGCCAGCTATGCCATTTACCACCATGACTAAGAATGAAGTATGCAGCCCTAGATCAAACCTTTAGTGAGGGGTTATTTAAAGACAAAGCCCATGCATGAAATTCAAAATAAATCCCGCTCCCCTAAATGGGATTAATTTCTTCATTTCAAATGAAGAGTGCACGGTATCCCAGCTGTCATCTAATAACTTCTCCTGCTGTAATTTGCCGGTATGCCAATGCCACCACATGGGTGCATTCATGTTTAACTAGTGTCTGTGTAACATGGTTTGAAAGGTTCAGGTTTTTATGTGAACCTCTGCACGAACATCTTAACATTGATTCTTAAATTCAAACATCTTAAGTTCAGCAGTGTGTGCATGTTTTTTTTGTATGCACTTCTTACATGTACACAAGCTTGCACCATTAAATTAAAATCATCAGAGCTGTTGAGATTTTAGCTGGACATCATTTTGGAGGTTGATAACCTCCATCTCCACAGGATTGACACAGAACAGTTCAGCCATCTGTCCTGAAATCTCACCTATGTCCACATTCACGAAGTGCTGGAACCTTGGTTTTATTAACTTTCTGCCGCCCCACATGTAAAATGACAGTTAGCCTTTGAATCGCCTTAACAGCACTGATCATTATCATCCATACCACCATCCATCCATTATCGTCCGGCGGTCGGGTCGCTGAGTGGCAAGCCGGGCTAAAGCAGGGCCACCCCAGGCTATCCTTCTCCCCCCAGGAGGAACGTTAGAGAGTGTGGCTGATCAATATCACATAATTTTTTATGTTGCCTTGTAACATAGTAGCGTTCAAGTGATTCAGTTCTTACATCTGTCAGGAACGCGAGCTCAAGTAGCCATTCAGCATCGGACAACAGGGTGATGTCCTCCTCCCTTGACTCCATGAAAGCCTTGATTTAACTCTGCAAGGAAAGGAAGCGCTGTAGTATCTTACACCTGCTTAGCCACCTGATTTTCAGTGGTGGAGAAGGAAACCCCATATCAGCAGAACATTCCTCCAGGAACAGCTTGGAGCTCCCTGTGTTGCTTGGCCTTCCGCTTGAATGGAGCTGATAATCATTAACAGTGTCATGACATGAGCAAATCCCTTAACTTTGCGCATATAGTCTGTTGATGATGTCATGATAGTTCAGAAATGTAGGGAAGGTCCGGGTTCCGCTTTGCAGTGTGCAATGCATCCTGAGCTGGTGCTCCGTCAGTTGTTACAGACACTAGCTTTTCAACCAGGGAGCTTTTTTTCCACAAAGTATTTCCTTCACAGCGTTGTAAATATCCACTCCTCTGGTGGATATTACGTTAGCCCACCAGATTTTCAAATGCACCATTCATCCTCGCAGTTGATTGCTTCCTTTGATGGCTTAGGAGACGTCTCTCCAGTTGCCTCCTGATGGTAAGATGCCAGTGTTTGCCAGTAAGACACTTTCACACTCCCAGTGAACTATCCAGCACACCAGCTGGAGTTTCTCGCTCTTAAGTGGGCGTCTGTTCTAACCATTGGCTAAAAGGGCGATGTTTCACTGTCTGGGACAGACAATAATCCATTGACATACATCTTGACTAAGCCCTAGGTTAGATGCATGCGAATAAGATTGGTTTCAAAGCGCGCAGCATACAGTTTTGACCTGAACTATGTCCCTGGTGCAAAGAATGTGATTGCTGATGTACTAAGTAGGGAGACATTTGGTCAAGTCATACAATAGGACACCATCTTGTAACTGAGCTTTATGCCTTGTTACTGAACCAAGTAAGTGGAATGGTGGATAGGACAGTACAAGATGAATTTAAGGTGTACTACTAACTGCCAGTTAGTGGTTGATCAGACGAGGAGGAAGCTGTTGTCCCTGCCTCCTCCTCAGGGGTCCCTCTCTTCACATGACGTCTCTGCTGTGTCAGATGCGCACAACTCTGGAGGTGTCAGCCAAGTGAGAGGCACGAGACCAGCTATTCCCTAGCTTGCTCGGTGTCAACCAGAATGCCTCGATACGAAGGCGTGAACTGGTTAGTCAGCAAGAGCAGGATGATGTCTTGGGCAGAGTTTTCTTTACATCCAGTGTCACAGGAGCCCCACTAGGCTTGAACGTTGACTTGATTTTCCAGCCTCGGCTGGACAATAAAGTTGTAACGTTAAATAATGCAATGTCGCATTGAATTGTGGCTGCGACATTCTAGGCCAACACTACGGGAGATATGGCGGAGGAAAGCAGTATTGTCCGGTGGCAGCGGGTGATAAAAAACGCGCCCAGTTTTTTGAAGGCGGACATTTGGGCACATTTCGGATTCTATGAAGTCCCTGGGAAGCACGAACTAGACAAGACACATGCCGCGTGTACCGTGTGTAAGCCACGAATTGAGGAGACACTGTCAACGTTGCCGCCCACCTCCGTTGCGACGGACTCGTATGAAACAGTAACCGCACATTACATTAGATGAGCAACACACGGGTGCTCATCTTGCAGAGCTACTGTCTAATGTCGTTGTGCAATGGCAGCTAAAAGATAAAGCTGTAGTGCTGGGGACAGATAATGCATCTAACATGATAGTCGCAGCTCAAGTCGCAAAATTCGCTCATACATTAAATATCGCATCATAGCGAGCACTCAAAGTGCCCACAGTCACTAGGCCATGTTCTTACAGAAGAACCTGAAAATTCCTAAATGCTGAGCAGGGCCAATTTTGTACTTGCCATATTTCATAGGAGGAGAGAGGAAGGTAGGAGAGGAGGAGGGGAGGAGAGAGGAGAGAGAAGGAAATGAGGCTAGGCCGACTATTTATTTTTGTTTTCAATTTAATGTTTCCTTCAGACATTTGACAGCATTTTGTATTTTATTTCTATTATTTTTAGTATGCACTCCTGTCGTTCAGACTCCAAGAGTCATGATTGAGAGGAGAGGGAGAGGAGGAGGAAAGGAAAGGAGGAGAAGAGATGAGGAGGCTAGGCCTATATTTATTTTTGTTTACAATTTAATGTTTACTGAAGACATTACTGCATTTCTATATGCAGTCCTGTTGTCTGCTGTGTTCAGACTCTGAGAGTCACATTTGTGATGTTTGCCACATTCAGGAAGAGCCCTGTCTTAGAGCTGCTATGTGAAAAGAAAATTTGTTTTGTCGATTACAGCTGGGGTGCAGAAGTATGTTTTGTTTTTGAGAATGGGAAAAAAAAAAGAATTATCACACAAATGTAGGTAGGCTAAGCCTATACTATGTATTTATTTTGATTTACAATTACATTTAATGTAAATGTATGTTGACATTCAGATTTAAGAACTTTCTACTTGTATTAATTGATGAAAAAGTAGCCATGTGCAGTAATACAAATTAGAAAATTGAGGATGTAATATATTATTGAGCTACATCGAGATGCATCGTAGAATTGAATCTAATCGTGGACAGCTGAATCGTAATCGAATCGTAAGGCCAGTTAAAATCAAGAAATTTCATGCTGGTGTGTCTTGTGGTGTGATGAAACTGTTGAGACACTGGGCCTTAAGCTCTCCATCAAAGACGGGCATGTTGTACAAGTGAAAGAGAGACAGACAAATTAAACATGACAATTCACCAGTTTGCTTGTTCTGGACTCCCAGAAGTCCTCCATGGCCTCCGTGACTACAGTTGGTCCAATCCAGGGGAAGGCTTCACAACACTTTCCTCTCTTGCCAGCGCCAGAGGTTCTTTTGAGATTTGGATTTATAATTCTTTTTTCCTGTTGTGGCGCTATGGGCACCCCGACCCATTGGTGACCGACGTGACTGTGGTCCACATGCTGTGTGTTGAGGTCTTGGAATACCTCAGATTCCTCTGCTGGATGTGTGGGTGTCCCAGGATGCCACCCTCCCAACCTCAGCGGGAGACGCTCAACTAGTGCCCTCCCCTGAACATGCAACAGACATACAGCCAAGTGTGCACTCACACAGGCCCGATGTATTTTGCGCACAGCCGCCTCCACTTTGCACTAGGGCAGGTAGACCTGTAAAACCCCCAGTTTGACTAATTTCCGAAATTAACGAACAGATTGTGAATGACTCAGTGTCAACAGTTGATTCTTTGTTTTCTTTTGTGAGAAACATGTTTTCTGGGTAGATTGCTGAAGGTATTTTTTTTTGCACTAGTACTTACTTGCGGTATCTTAGTTATCCCTGTTATAGAGCAATATTTATAATATGAGAGGTGTACACAGCATCTTTTTTGTCTATGTTGGGAAGGGGATTGGCCAATCTCTTGCTGACTTAATTCCAAGTGGAAAGTTTCTAACTGACTTAACCTGGGTGTATGGAACACTCTGTAGTTGTAAAGGTTCATGTTAAATCCTTCTCTTTTAAATGTGTACCTGTATTGAGTAGTAATAGCAAATGGTTATGGGTAATCCTCAAAGCGATGGAGGATTTGTCACCAGGTAACGTCTGTGAATGTCCGTGGACAAAATAACTCACTTGAAAAGCACATAAAAGTGGAACTGGGTTTATTTGGTTGCATATTATGTCTTAGATTACATTTTCCATGTTTTATGAACTTTTTAATTACATTTAATTTTTTTTTATATGTTTTATTGCTAGTAAAAATCTCTCCAGTATAGCTAGCTAACATTAACATGGTGCCGTCTTTCTAGACGGAGCATGTGCTGTTTGTCCACCAGAGATGACCTACTCCAGTGTCCTTTGTTATAAATGCAGGTATGTCAGAGTATATCACTCTATAGAGTGTGGTAATATTTTGAATATACAGATTAGGTATATTTTCTGTGGTTTGCTTACCTTCTGTGTCTTGTAATGTGATTGTTACATAATTGTAACTTAATTGTAACATAATTGTTATTATAAAATGTTGAATATAAAAAAAGGTAACACTACGGTGTGAGAAATTTGTATATTTTCTGCATTTCCTCCTTGTACATTTAAGAGAGGGACAGTTTCTGTTATGTTTCAGGAATTGTATTTACATGAATGTAAACCCATTATACAATCAATGTTTCAATGTATTGTGAAGAGTATAGATTTTCAAAAATGTAAACCTAAGGTAATCCTAAAAGCGCTGGAGGATTTGCCACCAGACCAGTCTGTCCACCAGAGATGACCATTCTACTCCATTGTCCGTTGTTATAAATGCAGATGTGGAATAAACAAGCCTGACCAGCTCGTGGAGATTTATTTAGACAGAAGGTATATCAGAGAGGTCACATCTGCACAATAGAGTGGACAGGCCTCGCTCTGAATGGCAAAGAGTCTCAGGAGAGGCCGGTCACAGTTAATCAGTCTCTGGTATTGTTATGCAAGGTATTTGTGTCCTCTGCCCCGTTCACATCTTTGGTTCGCTTTCTTACTTTGTTACTGAAAAGGAATGTGCTTCACCTCTAGATCTGTTAATTTTTTCCTGGGTTGTTTTTGAAAGCTGCACAGAGCTTTTTCTAATAACTATAGTTATTTTGGCAATCAGGAAGCTATCAACTAACTGTTAATCCAAAAACCACTTCTCGGTTCCAAAAATGTGCGGCCGAACCAAAAAGACCCAGAAATGTAGGACCTGGAACCGACCCGAACCCGACTATTATTTGAGAAATGCCATACCAAACCCGGTCAAAAGACGGGCTTGATCGCCCGATCACAGTTAACGTTAATTTACAAATTGTCAAAACTTTGTCTTACCTAATGTAACGTTAGTAGCGTTCTCAGCTGTGCCTCGCTGTTATGCATGCAATCCATCTTACTTGAAAGTTGGTTAAATATATACAGGTTTCTATTATTCAGCTCTTCCTGATGGAAACAGCACGGCTAATCCAGTCGTGATTTCAAGTCCACTTCAACTAGAATCAGCTTTGCAGTTTTGTTGCATATAGCCCTTTTGAAAGACAATAATGATTACTCAATAAAGAGCGCACATAGACTACATCTGAACATAGCACTGTAATTGACAGAATTAACAATTAACAAAATATGACAAGACTGCCCCTATGAATATCTATACATTCCAACGTTGTATTGTTTGAATGATTATTGATTGCGTCATGGTGAGAGAATTGTCAATTCTTGTGCAGATTGGCAAAGCAGGACATTGAAAATATCTGGTGTTTTGCAGGAAAACTAAAAAAGTATTGCAGTATTTATTTAATTTTTTTCCAAAAATGACTTCCACTGCTCGGACTACTTTGGATTATAACAAGTAATAAACTACTGATCATCTGTCTGATCACGGCTGGGTCTGTCAAACAGACCCGGGGTAATCCGTGTCTGTTTGACATGTGATAAAATGTAATTCATCAAGTGTTGAATTACCAAATAAAAATGTTGTTAACCAACTGTCAGCGCGGCGAGGCCTATCGTTGATCCCAGTAGTTCTCCTTGTATGTCTGATTATGGGGTTGTGGGCAAGCTATTCATGCTGCCTGCCTCAGTCTCAAAATTGGTCAGTGTTTTGGGGAAACAGTTTTTCTTTTTTTATTTGAGTGCAAAGTGGTTATATTGAGTTTGTTTCAGGAGTTTCATTTGAGTTTGTTAGGGGTGTAAACCAATGTATTAAATCCCCTCTCAATTCTTCCCTTTGCCTGAGTGGCTCTGTCATTGACATTCTCCGGGCTCCTGTTCCGACCCAACATCACACTTGTGTACTAACCAATGTGTCCAGCACAGCATCAGCAATGTAGATTATGTAATCCCATTTGGAGAGCTACAACCGGTTGGTTGGTTGAAGTAATTTCCAGAAAGGCAGTACTAACTGCTACTAACTGTGGCTGCCGTACTTTAAGATGCTCTAATCTACGGTAGCCTCATTTAACCCAGTCACCCAACATCATGCAGGGTTTTGCTGTTCCTTGCTTTTCCTTCTCCGAGCAATAGGTTTTGTCCTATTAATTCTCCTAGCAATATGTTGCCCTATTCATCCTCCTAGAAATAGGTTTTGTACGATGGAACAATATGCTTTGCTACTGACTGGATATGATTGATAGTGGTGAAGAATAGTGGTTTGTGTGTTTGACTTGACAAACTCCTGCCTAACCCACCTGCTCCTTGATATGTCTGGTTTTGATTTAGGAAAAAGCAGGGATAAGTGTACAACTCTGAAACTGTTGGAAATGTGTATGATTAGCTTTGATGTACCGAGCTGTATTTGTCTTAATCAAATATTGCAATATTTCGATGGGTACTCTTTAGGAATGTGACTAAGATGTCGGCAGGGGTATACAATAGGTTATTTTACCAAGTTGTCTTGGTAGGTCTGAAATTGTTATTGCATTGCTATTGGTGAGAAGAGAAAAAGGCGATTAAAAACGCTTTAAAATTCTCAATCAACATTACAACAATCTTATGTCAATACAATGTTGTTTGTGGTCCTATTTAGCCAAGTTCAGCGGTTCCATAAGAATGTATGTCACGGTATTATACGGCACTTGATTATGCATTCAACAAATGCCATATTATATTTATATCAGCTTTGCATAATCTCCCGCCTTCAGTAATAACATGCATCCACTGCGTGGGACGATGCGGTCTCCTCTACCTTCCAACCTACTGTATCTAACCCTGTTCCTCCTCTCCTGTTTGGTTCTGCAGTGCCATGCATTGCCCAAACCAGCAGCTGCTGCCCACATAGAGGTCCCTCTGCCTCTCTCTCCGCTCACTTGGGTCGGCTGCCCGGAGGATGCTTGGAATGTGTCGCGGGCGCAGGAAGTTTCTGGTGGCCTCTGTCGCCCTGCTCTTCATCCCAGCCCTTACCTGGCTGTACCTGACGGCTGGGAACTTTCAAGGTGAGTTGATGTTAGGAATGGGCATTCGAAGGCATATACATTTTCTATGAAAAGGAAATCGTCAGAGTAATCAAACGACAAAAAAAAAAGACATTTTGAAATGGAAACGAAACCATCCTTGTTGACAACAATAGGAACAGTATTGCATACTCAAGGCACAAACTCTCTCACGAAAGTCAGTCTCCAACACGTGTCCACCGGTCTCTTCCTACAACAACTCAACTCTCGCTAGAGTCAGAGGGTGGAGAAGGGGGAGGCTAGGGGCTAGGCTCATGTTGACTCCTCACCGGCTACCTCCCCTAGCCAGCATTGTTCTCGGCCCATTAGCTCCATGCTGCTACAGGGGGATGCAGCTGTTCTGCCACGTTTCTGTAAACATCGTTATGTTGTGGACCAGAATTATTTTGTGAGTGGTGATCCGCTGTGGTGAGGAGTTAGCTTTCGCCTAGCCCCTAGCCTTCCCCTCTCCCCATTGCCTTTGCTTGCCCCCTGTGACGGGGGTAGGCTGAGGTAGGCTGCAGATGATGTTCGGCCATGATGTAATTTCAACATGAGTCTCACGCTTTATGTTCAACGACTGCTCTTTTTAAACAAATTAAATCCATTTGTTTTTCTTCGCACATCTCAATGTTCTCATTGCACTTTTAACATGAATATTCCAAGACATACACAAACACATGTGTACGAATGATGATCAATGATTTCTCTAATAATAATAATAAAACAGGAGGAACATAATGTATCTTGTGTGCATGCGAAGCCGGACTTCCTGTCCCGGCTTCTATAACAAAGACATGTGGTTCCTGCCGGGTCTTCTGGTTTAATTAACTTAAAAAACAACAAAAAATTGGTACAGCTACATTCAATAATCAAATATTCAAATAATTGTGCTCATCCCTAGTTGATGTGGGTCTGGATGGTCTTCAGTGGCTTCTCAGTGGTAATCTCAGATTCAGCAGTCCTACGATGTTATAGCAGAAATTCTGGGGGGAGCCTGAAACCAGAACCTGCAACAGACAGGGTTACACCTTGTCTCCTGTTTCGTACAGAAGATATTCTACTGAAGAAAACTAATTTGCACACTTTTTTACACTTTACTACTGCTGGCCAAGTTTGTGTTCTCTAATTGCACTTGCACATCCCCACCTCCAGCAACAGGATTGGTTAGAACAAATATGATGCAAAATAAAGTGAATTCCTAGACTAGTGCTTTGGTGGTACACGTTGCACCCTCTCTTAAAGGGTCTATATTTTACCACCAGTTGCGATGTTGATTGGCAATTATAAGCCATTTCGAAATGTACCCATGGTTACATCACAAGTGGAACAAACCTACTAGGCTACCAAGTGGATTGTATTAATTAGTGGATTGTATTAATTGGTGCATTTGCCTCTTTATTTCCACAAAATTGGACCATAAATAACCCGTGCCATGATAAACATTCATGATAGCAATATTTTGAGGGTAGAAGGACTGCTCGTAATGGCTAATCTCCATAGCACATGGTAGTAATATGTTTTATATTACTACTATATTTATATTGCAACCATGTGCTATGGAGATCACTCCCAAGTGCAACGTTGATTTGCCAATATGAGCCATTTCAAAATCTACCTGTTAGTGACATCACTTTCAAGTTGGAGTGTCCACACGGCTGTATGATGTATAAGAGCAACCCACTAGCCTCCCAGTCGACTGTACCAACTGGCAAACCTGGTGGTAAACCAGGGGCCCCTATTTTCCCCCAGCACACATAAATAATGTGTGCCATGCCATTTGGCAGTGTAAACATTCACAGTTACAAATATACTGTACATATTTATGCAGAATATTATAATTTCATAATTCAGCGTGGAAAAACTTGATTCTGCTTGCCTGGGTTCGATACAGGCAAGGGGGGGGTGGGGAAGTGGGTCAAAACCAGGTCTCAATCCCCATCCCTAGTTAAAGTGGTGTGTGTCGCGGCCACGAGACAGTCTCCGTTTGAGAATCGTTACACCCTTACGGTCAATTGTCAAGTGCCTGTAAACTCAAACTTTTTTTTTTAATCGCATTCAGTGTCTGCCAAACCCGGTCCCTTCATTCAATATTATATTATGTTAACTTTATAGACAACATTTGACCAATGTCTTTCTTCTCACTGAACACCCAATCATTTGTCTTCATCATGGCATACAAACACAGGTCACACTGTGCGGTAATGTAGTTTATAGATAATATATCATGTGTTTGTATATCTGATATATCTGAATTTGCCTTACCTAGATTCATCGTGCTTTAATTCCATATCCATCATTGTGCAACCAAAATGAGTTTGTCAGGTTAGCATTTGCTTTCCGTTAGCTGCTTCCATTGACTTAGTGAATTTAATTAGCCTAGCTCCGGTTCATATGGGGAATACGCTTTTAATTACTTTCCAATGTGTTCCGAATAGAGGCTTATTCAAAACAAGTGGCACTAACAACACAACAAGAGCGTAGTTTGTCTAAAAACACATTGCACTGCCTTGCACTGCATAGACTAAGCAGAGGGTAGTGACGCAGAACGGCTGACAATATTATTGTGCCAGTGGCGAATCACAGGTAGCCGAAAGCGACTATTTGGAACACATTGGAAATCTTTAGAAAGCAATTAAGTTATTTCCCACATGAAGCTAAGTCTTAAATTACTGCTGTGGCCTGTTACTTAATAGTTGATTACCCCAAGACATTTAGGCTGTTGGTGTCACAGTTCCCATGGTCCAAGTTGCCATGGTCCTGGGGAGTATTTCATTTGATTGGCAGTAAACTCATGATGATATCAAAGTAATTTTGTTCTTTTTTTTTGTGGGTGAGCGGGGGACTATAGCATATAGAGTGATGTTAGGGGGTTGAGGTTCGATTTAGTCACAAGGGGCATGAATTACCCCATCAGTTTCTCTCCCTTTACCTTGGCTGATACTGTCTATCTCTTTCTCACAGAGATTGTGTGAAATTAGCTCTTGCTGTCACTGCTGTTGTGTGTTTATGTATCTGGTTGAAAATGGGGGGGGCAAGGGATGCTGCATCGCTAGGCACCCTGGGCTTCTTGGAGTCTCACACTGGAATAGTCATATGGGCTCACCCAAAACGGAGGTTTATTGTCATCGCTGTGCAAGTAGCCCTAATGGAATTAATTTGTTTAGTGCACAACAAGTCAAGATCTGAACTGTAGAAAAGACAATGCTATTTTAAAAGGTTTTAATGGAGCAGCAGCTTTCACGGCTTTCTAAAATTGGCCAGTAAAAGTTCTGACAACTGTACATCTCCATGCTGCATCGTCATTGTCCTTTAGGGTATGAAGACTTAAGTTAGCCTGACAAAGAAGTGTCCAAATGCCCATGCCTGAACCAAACACTTTCTGGAGCTTAAGACCCGTTGCTACTGAGTAAACGCAATCTCTTGTTCAGTACATGCCATGTTGACTTCATGGCAGACATGTCTTCCCACTTCAAGGTTGGCCTGAGGAAGGAAGTGAAAAGGCAGTGTCTCTAAACTTGAAAGTTGAGATATCAGGGAGGAAGGACTCTAGGTATTTTGTCCGTCCTTCCCTGGTTACATTTTAAATTGCCTTTAGTGAGGCTAAGCCTTGAAAACAAAAAAGGTGCTGGAACGACGAGTGGATTTAATTGATAAATCAAATTATCGGCTGAAAATTGGAGTAATGATAATTTCTGAATCCACTCATTTATCAAAAAGCACTTTCTAGTAGCCTCATCAATGATAATATTTGTTTCCTCACCTCTGAAAACATACCATTACATTAGGGATGCAATGACCCACGGTCACGTATGTATCACGGTTTTTGGGCCACGGTAACGGTACGGTTTAGGTACCTTTTTTAATATAAAAAAAAATACATAAATAAATAACACCACTTGTAGGAGGCATTTAGCATGTTTATTTGTATTTTTTGTTATATATGTAAATAGTTGTGCGCGTTTATAAGACTACAACATTTTGACCACTAGATGGTAGTACAGGTGGTAGTCAGGTGATATGAGTCAGCTGTTTTTACACGTAAACAGGAAAAGGGATTAACGCACTAGGCGGAACATTTCTTGGCGTAAAACGATAAACGCGGAACATTTGTGCAATAAACGGGAACATCACCCTAAGATACACATTGTATGGCCATGAACTGGATACGCGCCAAGAACGTTCTTTTAACCTGTGTGACCAAGTGGAAGGCAGCCGCAAGAGTTGGTTGCGCGGTTGAGTTAACTCTCCTTCCTCCACCAATATTGCGGTGTGCGTGTTGAACCGTAGGGGGTTCACCGAACGGGGTGATGACATACTGTGTACCGTTGCACCCCTACATTACATTATTACTGAAACTTTATCCTTTAACTTAGCTTTACTGGCTGCTTGTAAGACATTGAAAGCATATTTATCTTAGGCCTACCTAGTGTTTGCCTATTTATTTAAAGCTGCGTTCTTTTTTTCATAGTACAATGTGTGTCGTGCTCCACAATGGAATGGTGTGTTGCAATATTTTACTCAATAAGGGAGACGGGACAGCCAGAGTCAACCTCCTGCAGATATCCTGGACCTCCCTGTCTGGTGTATGAGAGATTTTTTTGAAATGCTGTGACCCTCCTGTACTCTGCCTTTCCTGGAGATGTAATATTTGAGACAGACCAGAGGGGTTGAGGAATAGGGATGGGAAGCTGTGAATCTGCTTCTGCATTAACAAATGCAGGATTTTCTGTACCATTATAAGTGACTTTAATATATATTTTTTTGTGCCTTCCAATAAAAAAACCTGTGTACCGTATGTACCTGACTTCACACTGCATTTACCTCTTGTAGCAAATATGGATGCAGTTTTCCCTAATTTATTTGCTATGTTCTAGCCAGGAGATGCGCCGCCAAAGGTCACAATGTCATGTCAATCAAGAGAATTCAAAGTAGGGGAAAACTCAAACATTGGCAATGTAGAGAATTGGGGTAAATGCTTTCTCAAACATGGTGACTGCCAGCCATGTCTATTCTAAGCTTCTCCTCATCACAAATTTACATTTCTCACCATGAATATGTTTACTCCTCGGGCAAAACAGAACGGCATACTTTTTTTTGCACATTAATTGGGCTTTTCCTGTTCATGGAAAATTCCATTATTTCACTGTAGAGGTGTTTTTCCCGAAGACACACAGCTGTAAATTCAATACTGAATTGTCTCCTCCGGAACATAACAGAGAACTTTGTGTGATTTAACATAAATAAGATTGGTTGACCTCTTGAAACTTTCCTTGTTATGAGGCATAAAATAACAACTGAGGATTAGTCTGTAGGGATGTCAACGGTCAATCGATCGATTTCATTGGTCGTTAAGAATTCGCTGAATCATGTGGAATTTGATCGATCGAACTTTGGTATCAAATATAAATATACATTTTGAAGAACTGTACAGTCATCTTGAATTGTATCCATGCGAGGAAATATTTTGTGGCAGCAATGAAACATTGTATACCAGAAGCTTTAATTACAGTATTTTTAGGAGATGCCACGCTCCAGTATTTCTTGCATGTCAATTTCTTGGTATGAAAATAAATATTTAATTGAACATGCATTTATATTTTCTGTCATAGGCAAAATGTTATTGTTTTTGGTTCATTAATCATCATGATCATCAATGATCGTTAACGTTTTCTATGATTGAGTATGAAGAAAATTCCAACCCGACTAATCAGGTCACAGTTGCTATTAAACATCCATAAACGGCAACTCGGTTGCATCTCTTTATTTCAATATTCCTTGGCTAAGAATATTACAAGGTTAACGTTGCGTTGCCAATATCGGTGCGGTTGTATCGGAGTAGTTTAACGAGTACGAGTACGAGTACATGAGCACAGTATCGGACCGATACTGGTATCGGTATCGGTGCATCCCTAAACAGGAAGATTATTACGCATAGGCGGAACACTTCTTGGCGTAAACATAAACGTCATGGCAAATACAATGGAATAATAACTCTGGTAACTCTGGATCACTTCACGTTCAACACGGTAATCTTTTTCTCTCTAATCACATTTGTGCAATAAACGGGAACATCACCCTAAGATACACATTGTATGGCCATGAACTGGAATACGCGCCAAGAACGTTCTTTTAACCCGTGTGACGTGTGAAGTGGAAGGCAGCTGCAAGAGTTGGTTGCGCGGTTGAGTTAACATCACCCCGTTCACCGAACGGGGTGATGATATACTGTGTACTGTTGCACCCCTACATTACATTATTACTGAAACTTTATCCTTTAACTTAGCTTTCCTGGCTGCTTGTAAGACATTGAAAGCATATTTATGTTAGGCCTACCTAGTGTTTGCCTATTTATTTAAAGCTGCGTTCTTTTTTTCATAGTACAATGTGTGTCGTGCTCCACAATGGAATGGTGTGTTGCAATATTTTACTCAATAAGGGAGACGGGACAGCCAGAGTCAACCTCCTGCAGATATCCTGGACCTCCCTGTCTGGTGTATGAGAGATTTTTTTGAAATGCTGTGACCCTCCTGTACTCTGCCTTTCCTGGAGATGTAATATTTGAGACAGACCAGAGGGGTTGAGGAATAGGGATGGGAAGCTCTGAATCTGCTTCTGCATCAACAAATGCAGGATTTTCTGTACCATTATAAGTGACTTTAATATATATTTTTTTGTGCCTTCCAATAAAAAAACCTGTGTACCGTATGTACCTGACTTCACACTGCATTTACCTCTTGTAGCAAATATGGATGCAGTTTTCCCTAATTTATTTGCTATGTTCTAGCCAGGAGATGCGCCGCCAAAGGTCACAATGTCATGTCAATCAAGAGAATTCAAAGTAGGGGAAAACTCAAACATTGGCAATGTAGAGAATTGGGGTAAATGCTTTCTCAAACATGGTGACTGCCAGCCATGTCTATTCTAAGCTTCTCCTCATCACAAATTTACATTTCTCACCATGAATATGTTTACTCCTCGGGCAAAACAGAACGGCATACTTTTTTTTGCACATTAATTGGGCTTTTCCTGTTCATGGAAAATTCCATTATTTCACTGTAGAGGTGTTTTTCCCGAAGACACACAGCTGTAAATTCAATACTGAATTGTCTCCTCCGGAACATAACAGAGAACTTTGTGTGATTTAACATAAATAAGATTGGTTGACCTCTTGAAACATTCCTTGTTATGAGGCATAAAATAACAACTGAGGATTAGTCTGTAGGGATGTCAACGGTCAATCGATCGATTTCATTGGTCGTTAAGAATTCGCTGAATCATGTGGAATTTGATCGATCGAACTTTGGTATCAAATATAAATATACATTTTGAAGAACTGTACAGTCATCTTGAATTGTATCCATGCGAGGAAATATTTTGTGGCAGCAATGAAACATTGTATAGCAGAAGATTTAATTACAATATTTTTAGGAGATGCCACGCTCCAGTATTTCTTGCATGTCAATTTCTTGGTGTGAAAATAAATATTTAATTGAACATGCATTTATATTTTCTGTCATAGGCAAAATGTTATTGTTTTTGGTTCATTAATCATCATGATCATCAATGATCGTTAACGTTTTCTATGATTGAGTATGAAGAAAATTCCAACCCGACTAATCAGGTCACATTATATTAATATGATCAACTCCGGCTGGTTCACCAACTGGAGGAGATACATTATATGGCCAAAAGTCAGTGGACACCTGAGGTCAGGCACTGATGTTGGTCGAGAAGGCCTGGCTC
>PIJE02000274.1:357246-393008 GCA_002895965.2 Coryphaenoides rupestris | reverse complement strand
CCTACTTTCCGAGTTGGCTGAACGCTGCAGTCAGTCCTTATACACACACACCATAATATTACCGGTATGTTGAAGCACAGTACGTATTACTCCGCAAGGCTAGTATTACGCCGCGGTAGCCGTAATGCGCCGACAATCCATTAAGCGGCGCTGCTTGACAGATTTTTGAGCGCCGTGTTCCACATAAAATCGGCTCGAGGTTAATACATAAGGCGCACCGGATTATAAGGCGCACTGTCGATTTTTGAGAAAATTACAGGATTTTAAGTGCGCCTTATAGTCCGAAAAATACGGTAATAACAGACGAAATTGCAAAAGTGGGGGTTCAGTGGGGGTTCCCGGGTGTTGTTAATAAAGCCATTTGCCGTGGGGAAGAAGCTGTTCTCTTGTATATTTAACTAATTTGCATATACGTTAGTTATTTTATCAATCTGTGGTTTTCCTTGTTTATTGTACTGTATCGCTATGCAACCTGGCACAAGAATTTCCTTCGGGATTAATAAAGTTCTATTCTATTCTTCTCCGCCACAGAGACTCAAAGTTTATGTCCGGGGGTGGGAGAGGTCGACCACAATCTTACCTGCTCGCCTCAGGGTCCTGGAGGTGTGCAGGTCCTGGAGAGATGGCAAATTGCAGCCAATCACCTTCTCAGCAGAGCCAATGACACACTGTAGTCTGCCCTTGTCCTTAGCAGTGGCAGCAGCGGAAAGACAATGAAAGGCAAAGCAAGTTTAGCAGAAGTGGGGCGGGACAAGAGGTTTATTTCTCAAAGACTCAGTCAGGAGGAGCAGACGATCGAAATGGTAATCCTTCAGAATGCCTTCTGTTCCGACCTTTGCTCCTTCTTTGCCAGCCTGAATTATACATGTAGCTGTTGCATGGAAGATCTGAGAGTTTTAACAAGAGAGAGGGGAAAAGGAGGCATACAGCTCCACATCTCTCCCCCCTCTGGGCAGATCAGATCACAACCTGGTCTACCTGAGGCCCCTCAATAACCTTCGGTTCAAAGGCAACCAGTGGTCACCAGAACTGTACGGGGGTGGTCTCAGGATGCAGAGGCGACTCTCCAGGGCTGTTTTGAGCTGACAGACTGGGATGTTCTCTATTGGTCGTTAAGAATTCGCTGAATCATGTGGAATTTCATCGATCGAACTTTGGTATCAAATATAAATATACATTTTGAAGAACTGTACAGTCATCTTGAATTGTATCCATGCGAGGAAATATTTTGTGGCAGCAATGAAACATTGTATACCAGAAGCTTTAATTACAGTATTTTTAGGAGATGCCACGCTCCAGTATTTCTTGCATGTCAATTTCTTGGTATGAAAATAAATATTTAATTGAACATGCATTTATATTTTCTGTCATAGGCAAAATGTTATTGTTTTTGGTTCATTAATCATCATGATCATCAATGATCGTTAACGTTTTCTATGATTGAGTATGAAGAAAATTCCAACCCGACTAATCAGGTCACATTATATTAATATGATCAACTCTGGCTGGTTCACCAACTGGAGGAGATACATTATATGGCCAAAAGTCAGTGGACACCTGAGGTCAGGCACTCGCAATCAGCGTTCTAATTTCTCCCAAAGGTGTTCAATGGGGTTGAGGTCAGGGCTCTGTGCAGGCCAATCGAGTTCCTCCACACCAAACTCGTCTAACCATGTCTTTATGGACCTTGCTTTGTGCACAGGGGCACAGTCATGCTGGAACAGCAAAGGGCCTTCCCCAAACTGTTGCCACAAAGTTGGAAGCGCCCAATTGGCTAAGATGTCTTCATATCCTGTAGCATTAAGCATACCCTTCACTGGAACTAAGGGGCCTAGCCCAAACCCTGAGAAACAGCCCCAGACCATTATCCCTCCTCCACCAAACTTTACAGTATGCATTCTGGAAGGTAACGTTCTCCTGGCATCCACCAAACTTTACAGTAGGCACTATGCATTCCGGAAGGTAACGTTCTCCTGGCATCCGCCAAACCCAGATTCGTCCATCAGACTGCCAGATAGTGAAGCGTGATTCATCACTCCAAAGAACACGTTTCCACTGCTCCAGAGTCCAGTTGCGGCGTGCTTTACACCACTCCAACCGACGCTTGGCATTGCATGGTGATGTGAGGCTTGTGTGCAGCTGATCGGCCATGGAAACCCATTCCATGAAGCTCCCGACGCACAGTTCTTGTGCTGATGGTGCTTCCAGAGGCAGTCTGGTACTCTGTAGTGAGTGATACAGCAGATGATAGGCGATTTTTACGCACTACGTGCTTCAGCATTCGTCGGCCCCGCTCTGTGTGTTCTTGGCCGAGCTGTTGTTCCTAGGCGCTTCCACTTCACAATAATAGCACTTACGGTTGACCGGGGCACATCTAGTAGGGCAGAACTATCACAAACTGACTTGTGGCAAAGATGGCATCCTATGACAGTGCCGCATTCAAAGTCACTGAGCCCTTACGAACCATTCTGAATTGTAAATGTTTGTCACATTTCATGGCTATGTGCTTGATTTTATGCACCTGTTAGCAATGGGTGTGGCTGAAACACCTGAACTCAATAATTAGTAGGGGTGTCCACTGACTTTTGGCCATATAGTGTGTATCTTAACACTGTTAAAGGCTTGCTAACATTCGAAAATAAATTGATTGGGAGGGGAAAGATTTGTGCTACAAATTTCCCTGTGTGCGAACTGCTCTTTCCCGTAGCACTGCGAGCCGTAACTTGAGAAGTGCAACTCATCTCTCCCACAGTTATAAAGATGAGTCTCCTAGCGCCAACTCCTCAAGGTTGTCTGCGCCAAAGCCTTGTGTGAACTGTGCTCACTCAATCGATGAAAATAGCCCTTTGTCATGAGCGACTCAGCAAGATGGATAACCGTTGATTAAAATACATTGAAGAGGAGAGAATGCAACAGATGGCAAACACGATTCACATCCGAAGTCCCTGAAACGCATTCGCCTGAGCGCGCACAAGGTCACTTGCTTTGCCGATTCATTAGCCAATGGGATGGTGTTGCAGCAGGTGTCTTAAATTACGCCATTACTGTCATCATTAAGATTAAATGCTCAGTGCTAGGGAGGTCCATCTGTCCATGTACCCACAGAGACAGGGGGCCCTACAGTAAACTTGCCCATGCCACTTGCTTTTGTGTTCATTTCGTCGGCTCCCTGTTCTCTGTTACACAAATTAATATCTCAGGGTTGGAGGTAGCCAATATGTTTTTAAAGAAGTGGGACAGTCAAAGATTAAAATCTGCTCAAGTAATTTGGTGAAACATGGGTTCATTTTTAGCTCCCACACAGCTAAAGGTAATCTGGCACATGGTGGCCCAGGGGTGTGTGTGTCACAATGTGACTCTTATTGTTGCCCAGAAGATGTTGATTGAGATGTTGATGGCAGGGAAGACTGTATTAAATGGACCTTTCCCTACTCAAGCGGCAATCCCGCCGGGGGGGGGGGGGGTGCTAGACACTGCGATCCTCATCTACCAATGGCCCGGGGGGGGGGGGGGTGCTAGACGCTGCGATCCTCATCTACCAATGGCCCGGCCCGCGCTTTCAGCACCCGTCGCGCGTCCACTACTACTACTGAATGGTGCGCATCTGGGGGAATTTAGAAGTGGGTATACGCCGTATACCCGCGTATACGGGGGAATTTAGAAGTGGGTATACGCTGTATACCCGCGTATACGGGGGAATTTAGAAGTGGGTATACGCAATGCTGACTGAAAAATAAGTGGGTATACGCCGTATACCCGCGTATACCCTGGACTACACCACTGGGGCCTAAAAGACGATCAAATGGACCTTTCCCTACTCAACCCGGCCCCCCCACCTAGTTACTGTTGCTATGCCCCACAAGCTTTCCCACAGCTCTGCAGCAGTTAGTAATGTCCACTGAACAACGCCCCCCTGTTGATGATTCTCTCTCAAGGATTCCCGACAATATCGCTGGATGTTATTGCCAAATTGCTGCTACTTTATCTAAGAGAGTTCTACAGAAAGGCCTGAACTATTTGACACAAGGATATATCCATGACATTCGGATTTCGGACGGAGCAGATGACAACATAAAACTTGTTGGTAAGTTGTATATCTATGCGGAAGACACAAACGCCTCACAAACTCCACATTGAAATTTGTCAGGACAAAATCGTGGAGTCCTACTGCACATGTAAAGCAGGGGTGAGTACGTTAGTGAATGTGTTTACAATGAAAATAAGCCTAAGATCTGCTAACTACTAGCTACAATGGGCTAATCACCTAGCTATGCTAATCACATGATGGCGCGGTAGCAATCTGGTCGTAGCGAAAAAAACATTTCACTGCTCAATGTACCTGTACACTGAAATAGGTGACAAATAAACCTTTGAATTTTAACTAATTAGCGAGCTTTGTAGCTTTTTGTGTCGGCGCTGCTGTAAACTGATGTGTGGAGTCGCCATCAACCATTTGATTGTTGCACTTGTGAACTTCCAGTGTTTTAAGTACATCATAAAACCACTGCGTTCCAGTAATTGCCTTATCAGATACAGCACCTGTAAATAACTCGGACACAATAACTGACAGACCCACTTGGATCACATCCAGTCAATGCTTTGAGGGTTGTGCTTGACTTATAGTCACTATAAAGCTGACTCTGTAAAGCCAGTGCAGATGACACCTGGTCTTACATTCAGTACCATCAATTAATGACAAGTTTTCAGGCATGTTTTTAATAATGTCTATGAGGCCATATGCTCAGTTTGTCCAAATTTAAAATACATAAGCTGAATCCATGTATTTAAAAACAAGTCCTGCAGACTGCATGGATCTCCAAATCTCGATGAAACGCGCTCCCTGTAATCTCTCTGGATATCTGTGGTCATTATTGGCACGTTCCCCAAGCTCATCCAAGAACCCATGTTCTTCTAACTAAATGTAGCTGTAGTCTAATCTATGAACACAACGCGGGACAAGCTTTGTTTGTGGGACTCATGGCGGCTCTATTGCAAGGGGCGTGGTCCAGCACTGTAGCGAGAGAATATATGAATGATTTGTTGAAGGGAAAAATTCTATAATTTTTCCCTTTTTATAAAGTATTTCCTAAAACTATGTTCATGTATCTAATAAAATCTAAATAATTCTTTCAATCTTTTGTTTATTTGTATTGGAATTAATAGGTTGTCAACAATTGTGAGATTGTCTAGACTGGGGCTGCTGCAGATTGATCTTACCAGATTCAGTAAGCCTTATACTGTACTGTTAAGTACAAAGCACAGCAGTAGTGGCCTATATGTATTATTCTATTCAAACCCATTGTTTGTATTAAATCGAGTGGAAACGACCACAATTGCACTGTACTACACATTTCTTGTTGGGAAAAGCGCATCTTACCAATTTCGTGTGCAAAACTGCAAAAGGAATTTCTTTGCATGTAGATTAGTCGCTTGAAAAGATGTGAGCACAAAGCCAAATGAGTTTAGTGTAAGACCAGTTGTGTCTGCCGTCCTCAGCTCATGCCATATGCAATCTGTGGGCAGCACAAACAAATGGCCACTAAATCCAGTTCAGTGGGATTAGGCCCAGCAAATCCACTCAGCAAATTAATTACAGCTTGGATGAAACTAAGAGTCCAGGAGATACTTTATTATTTTGTGAGAAAGGGGGAGCGGGGAGTCTTTGATGGATCTGAAAGAATATAAAGAAAGGCCACTTGGTAGTAATCTTCGATAGTCCACAGGTGCAATGAGCTCGGACACTTGATAGGGTTTCAAGTGGCTAGTTGCGACATGACACTAATGCATTGTGGTCTCAATGCAGATGAGCCTTTACCATCGTAAAGGACCATGCTGGTATAATATTGACTCCTTGTCCAGAGCCTTTCCCAACCTATGTGTGTCTTTATCATTCACTGCGATTCATGTTGAAAAGGTTTTAAAAATGGAATCCGTTTTTTCCGTCTATTATTAATAAAATTATCAGAGTAGGTAATTCACCCATGCGTGGCAGCCATTGTTTGTTACAGTTTGCACCATATCTCTCCATATACAGTAGGTGCTTCTTCAGTAAGCACAAGTTTCTCCGGACTAAACCTGATAACCCTCAGGTAATATTTTATCATTGTGTTGGGAACAAATACTCTGGGTCAGACCGGGACTCTGTGCATCTTTTGTTCCCTGTTCTTGGGGCTAAATCCCCTCATTGGCTTTTGGAGAAGACCATGACTGATGACATATACTGCCAAGGAATCCTCAGCCATTCAAAATGATGGTTGTGACTGTAGGTCCTATGGTCGGTTGTTGGCGTATAAATAATAATCATCAAAGATAATTATTAATTAAAATAAATACAAAATATTTATCTGAATTAATAACAATTGGCACCACCCTGAGATCACTAAACTGGGACTATGATTAATAATTAATTGATAATTACAATCAAAGCCTCCATTCATATTTCACTTTATCAAGGGTTTGGAGTTGTTGATGCGACAGAGGCTGGCTTCAAGAAGAAGAAGAAGAACAACTTTATTAATCCACACTTTTTTATGGTCACACAAACACAGCATGTTTGAAGTGGTGGCCGCCAAACACACACATGGCAGGGAGGGTGGCCCGTGGAAATTAAGTCTCTGCTTATGCTGCCCCTCCAGGGGCAGCCATTCTCGACAGCGCCCGGGGACCATCCAGCTCCAGATCTATCGTCCACGTCTTGGTCAGGGACTGGATAGGAGAAGCGATTCTTCGCATGTTTTTAATTGGGGTTCTTACTGTGGAAAGAGACCCGCAGAGCACGGGGAGAACATGCAAACTCCACACAGAAAGGCCGGGAGATGACCCACCTGGGCACCCCCGAGTCAACAGCGCCCCAGGCGGGAATCGATCCCAGGACCTTCTTGCTTGCCTTCTTGGACCGTGCCCCCCCAAAACACATTATTTAAGAAAAAATATAACAATATAAGAATATTTTTTAAAATTCACGTTGGGCAAATGGCATGAAGTAAATGCAGTATCTCTTAAATACAATAAGCAATGCACAACCTGAAGTGTGTGTGTGTGTGTGTGTGTGCGTGTGCGTGTGTGTGTGTGACAAATGGCAGTGGTTGAGGCCACGTAAATGTGGTAGTTCTAACAAAGGGATCTACGTGATCAGTGAGTGACTAGGTGGGATCATTTGAATCACACACTTCACCAATAACCAAACACCAATATCAAAACACTAAAACGAGGTGTATGCGCTTTGTTAGTAAAAGGGAGTATATCAACAATATCAACACACAATAATATATCACAGTTTCTATCTCACAAGAATTTCCTTCAGGATTAATAAATATCTTATCTTAACTCTGCCCAGATATCTACTTCGGTGGAGATTGCATGTGTAGCGATCAGGAGGCGGTTCAGTTTTTCCCAAAGAACTGCGTTGAGTTTGGCAGGGTTGCATGTTGATGGTCCTGAGGTCCGGAGCTCGGCAGAGGGGCTGGGAAACGTCTTTTGTGTTATTTCACTCATGGTGAAAGAAAACAGCGGGCCTGGCGATGTCGGGATTTAAAGGGGATTTAAAGCTGCGTGGTTTGCAGGCAGTTTTCCTGATTCGTAGTTATTCTAGACTGAGGCATAGCTCAGGAATCTTATACTACGTTGTGGCTAGTAGTGTTTGAAAGAAACAAGGTACTTCGTCCTCATATTAAGCTTATCTAGTATAATAACCGAGAATTATCACTCCAAAACTCGGATCAGGACGCAGGACCTTTTAGGCAAGGTCTCCAACTCTCAAACGCCATACCATACCCACTGGCTTTCGTAGCCACTGTTCAAAATATTGCAACAGGCAGAGATGGCAATTTTGGCTTCATACCGATTCATCTTCTTACCTGTGAATGGTCTGGATTTATACAGCAAAATTTGATAGTGACTCAACAGGCTTGGTGTGTTATGCCTCCTTTTCATTCATCCAACCAGCTTGTCCACCGTCAGAATCAGAAACGGCTTTATTGCCTTAGTTTTGGTGCCTAAAATTGAACATTAAACAGAGTAATAACAGACGAAATTGCAAAAGTGGGGGTTCAGTGGGGGTTCCCGGGTGTTGTTAATAAAGCCATTTGCCGTGGGGAAGAAGCTGTTCTCTTGTATATTTAACTAATTTGCATATACGTTAGTTATTTTATCAATCTGTGGTTTTCCTTGTTTATTGTACTGTATCGCTATGCAACCTGGCACAAGAATTTCCTTCGGGATTAATAAAGTTCTATTCTATTCTTCTCCGCCACAGAGACTCAAAGTTTATGTCCGGGGGTGGGAGAGGTCGACCACAATCTTACCTGCTCGCCTCAGGGTCCTGGAGGTGTGCAGGTCCTGGAGAGATGGCAAATTGCTGCCAATCACCTTCTCAGCAGAGCCAATGACACACTGTAGTCTGCCCTTGTCCTTAGCAGTGGCAGCAGCGGAAAGACAATGAAAGGCAAAGCAAGTTTAGCAGAAGTGGGGCGGGACAAGAGGTTTATTTCTCAAAGACTCGGAGGAGCAGGAGGAGCAGACGATCGAAACGGTAATCCTTCAGAATGCCTTCTGTTCCGACCTTTGCTCCTTCTTTGCCAGCCTGAATTATACATGTAGCTGTTGCATGGAAGATCTGAGAGTTTTAACGAGAGAGGGGAAAAGGAGGCATACAGCTCCACATCTCTCCCCCCTCTGGGCAGATCAGATCACAACCTGGTCTACCTGAGGCCCCTCAATAACCTTCGGTTCAAAGGCAACCAGTGGTCACCAGAACTGTACGGGGGTGGTCTCAGGATGCAGAGGAGACTCTCCAGGGCTGTTTTGAGCTGACAGACTGGGATGTTCTCTGAAATTTCTGCACAGACTGTGTGATACCGACTAAGACTGCGCACTGCTTCACCAACAACAAACCCTGGGTGACTAAAGACATCAAGGCATCACTGAAAAGGAAGAAAGCTGCCTTCAGGAGTGGAGACAAGGAGGAGATGAAGAAGATGCAGAGAGAACTGAGGGAAAAGATCAGAGGGCATGGAGAGCTACAGAAGAAAGCTTGAGAGGAAGCTTCAACAGAAGAACCTCCAAGGAGGTGTGGAGTGGCATGAGAACCATCACTGGCCATGGAGCAAAGACCATCCAGGGGAGGGAGGGAAACCTGGATGTGGCCAATGAGTTGAACCTGTTCTTCAACAATATCTTATCTTTCCTACGTATTTGTATATTTTAACTGTAAATGTGTCAATCCATTAGTTTATTTCTATTATTCTGTTGTTTTCCATATTGTTTTATTGTACTGTATTGCTATGTAACCTGGCACAAGAATTTCCTTCCGGATTAATACAGTTCTATTCTATTCTAAAAGACAGCAACAGTTTGAAAATATACTGATTGACAGGCAAGATGGATTCTCATATAACCTGATTGGTCAGCAGTTAGTTCGTACATGGCCAGGTCCACAATGAACAAGAACTGATGGATATATAGCATTTCACTTAATTGTAGATCACAAATAGCTATGGCATTTCTAACAAATGACATGCAATCATTCGCTCTTGAATCTTACCTAGAGCACCAGTAGTTTCAATGTTTTCCAACTAAAGGCCCTGTCTCTGTCTTGCTCTTTTGCTCTCTCTCTCTCTCTCTGTCTGCAGTGAAACCCCTCCCTCTCGTGCCCCTGGAGCCCCAGCCGGCCACCATTGCTGGTGGGCCCGGGGAGCGCCAGGCGCTGGAGCTGAGAGTGCGTGAGGTGGAGGAGGAGAACCGGGTCTTGCGCCGCAAACTCAGCAAGCCGCCGCCACGGAGCCCGCCCGTGCAGGCCCTGCACGCTGCCAGCCATCACCGGGGCAACCAGAGTCGAAGCCACTCGGAGGAGGGCACGGGCGACAGCGACGGCCAGAAGAGGGGCGTGGCGGGAAACGGCTCGGACTGTGTCCAGCAGCCGACGGTGGACAAGTGTGAGGTGAGTGACCCCACTGGGTGCAATTAGTGTGTTTACTCCTTGACATGTAAGGACACACACATGAGGTCAAGGACTCATTATAGAATATGTTCAGGATGTATTAAGAAAACAAAGAGGGCTCGTTGAGGACATGCTGCTGATTGTTGCCTTCTGTGTGAACTAGTTTTCACAGGAAGACCCCAGTTCACACACACTTTCTGTGAGATAAAAGCAAATGGCAGTGGTTGAGGCCACGTAAATGTGGTAGTTCTAACAAAGGGATCTACGTGATCAGTGAGTGACTAGGTGGGATCATTTGAATCACACACTTCTAACACCAATATCAAAACACTAAAACGAGGTGTATGCGCTTTGTCAGTAAAAAGGGAGTATATCAACAATATCAACACACAATAATATATCACAGTTCTATCTCACAAGAATTTCCTTCAGGATTAATAAATATCTTATCTTAACTCTGCCCAGATATCTACTTCGGTGGAGATTGCATGTGTAGCGATCAGGAGGCGGTTCAGTTTTTCCCAAAGAACTGCGTTGAGTTTGGCAGGGTTGCATGTTGATGGTCCTGAGGTCCGGAGCTCGGCAGAGGGGCTGGGAAACGTCTTTTGTGTTATTTCACTCATGGTGAAAGAAAACAGCGGCCTGGCGATGTCGGGATTTAAAGGGGATTTAAAGCTGCGTGGTTTGCAGGCAGTTTTCGTGATTCGTAGTTATTCTAGACTGAGGCATAGCTCAGGAATCTTTATACTACGTTGTGGCTAGTAGTGTTTGAAAGAAACAAGGTACTTCGTCCTCATATTAAGCTTATCTAGTATAATAACCGAGAATTATCACTCCAAAACTCGGATCAGGACGCAGGACCTTTTAGGCAAGGTCTCCAACTCTCAAACGCCACTCATACCCACTGGCTTTCGTAGCCACTGTTCAAAATATTGCAACAGGCAGAGATGGCAATTTTGGCTTCATACCGATTCATCTTCTTACCTGTGAATGGTCTGGATTTATACAGCAAAATTTGATAGTGACTCAACAGGCTTGGTGTGTTATGCCTCCTTTTCATTCATCCAACCAGCTTGTCCACCGTCAGAATCAGAAACGGCTTTATTGCCTTAGTTTTGGTGCCTAAAATTGAACATTAAACAGAGTACCGTATTTTCCGGACTATAAGGCGCACCGGATTATAAGGCGCACTGTCAATGAACGGGTCTCAGGGGCACGGGCGACAGCGACGGCCAGAAGAGGGGCGTGGCGGGAACGGCTCGGACTGTGTGCAGCAGCCGACGGTGGACAAGTGTGAGGTGAGTGACCCCACTGGGTGCAATTAGTGTGTTTACTCCTTGACATGTTAAGGACACACACATGAGGTCAAGGACTCATTACAGAATATGTTCAGGATGTATTCAGAAAACAAAGAGGGCTCGTTGAGGACATTTCTGCTGATTGTTGCCTTCTGTGTGAACTAGTTTTCACAGGAAGACCCCAGTTCGCACAGACTTTCTGTGTCAACTGGTGTATCTCTGCATAAACTAGTGTGTAAACTAGTGTCTTTCAGTGTGGTACCTTTGCTAGTTGTTCTAGTCGTGTTCCTTGCTTTGAAATTTCCTCACACTTGCGCTGCTCGGGTATTTTGCAGGGCACCTCGTAACACGACATGGGATGCTTGGAGAGAGTTAATGTTTACTGCAGATCTTGGCTGTTTGTTCAGTTTGGGTTTTTCTTTTTCAAACAAAACATTTCTCTGGTTAACAGTGACTGAGCAAATACAGTGCTGCTTGAAAGTATGTGAACCCCTTGAGCAGTTTAGAGTTTTCTGTTTTACCATGAATTTCTTATTCTATCACCAGTTTTCTATATATAAAATGTCAGGTTTATGTTTATCAATTGCATGTACTTGTTTAGAGGGAATTGTGTGAGGAGCCAAAAAACTACATGAAACATGGAATTAGTGTATGTGCAAAAGCAAGTGAACCCCCAGCTGCATTGGTAAAATCAAGTATGTCAAAATCAATTAAGCAGACCAACCTTTTCCTTAGGAAAAGGGTTGGGCAACACCGATTAAAAGAGAGGAAACCAACCAAACCACTCTAGTGCCAAGGTGTACCTACACAGATCAACAATGGCGAGAGGAAAGGAGATATCCAAGGACATCAGGAAGAAGGTACTGACAGCCCATCATTCTGGGGAAAGCTATAAGACCATCTCTAAAAGATTCCAGCTCCATCCATCCACTGTAAGACAAATCATTCACAAATGGAGGGCATTCAACATGACTGCAACTCTGCCTAGAAGTGGACGCCCATCAAAACTATCCCCAAGAAGCACCAAATAATAAATCAGGTAAAGGCCAACCCACACATCACCTCTCTGGCAGCATCTGGGGTAAAGGCACGTGTACAATCAGACGGAAATTTAATGGACATGACATTCATGGGAGGGTTGCTAGAAAGAAGCCTCTGCTCTCAAGAAAGAACAAAGCTGCCGTTCCAACTTTGCCAGAGAACACTTGGACAAACCAGAGGCCTTCTGGAAGTCCATTCTCTGGACAGATGAGTCCAAGATAGAATTATTTGGTCACAATCAAAACCGCCATGTTTGGAGAAAAGCCAACACTGCATACCAAGAAAAGAACCTCCTCCCAACAGTGAAGCATGGTGATGGAAATGTCTGGGGCAGCTTTTCTGCCTCCGGACCTTTCATGCCAGATGTCCCTCCAACTGCTCTCATCTGGAGTTCTGCAAGGAGGAGTGGGCAAAAATCCCCAACAGCAGATGCGAGAAACTGGTCAGTGGTTACAGAAGATGTTTGGTTGTAGTGGCTGCAAAAGGAGGTGCCACAAGCTACTAACTAAAAAGGTTCACATACTTTTGCACATGTCAAATTTGTATGCACCACTGTGTCTTTGCGTGTGGTGTATCATAAGCCACACACTAGTTGACCTACTAGCCCACGCCCATCATAACCTGCCACTCATGCCTTGTCGTTTCTCAATTTTGCGACCCATTCAACATGGTGGTCTGACGTCTTTACGGTTGTTTGCGCTGGAGGTCATTTATGAATTGGCAGATGCATGTTTTGTAATTATGTATGCAATTCCATTTTTGTTTGCATTCTGTTTCACAGTTAAACATTCAGAAAGTATCAGTACTGTCTGATGCCGACACGACTTTAAATACTCCTCACACCTCAAGCTAAATAATTGAAGTTTGCTGACACCAGGAGGAGAGTGAAGTTTTTGACATTTACATTTACGCTTTTATCCAAAACGACTTACAAAGAGTACATTTGTTGAAGGAGATGGCAATATAGAGTTGGGACTTGGAAGAGCGATGTTTGGCTGTTTTTAGTGAAGGGGGTACCTGGTCGTCTTGCCGAAGTTGATGACGCCCCAGCTCGGGCTGGGGCATAGGGTCTGACTAATGTTTGGAGGTAGGTAGGAGCGGTTCCGTTGACAGCCATGTCAGGTCAGTACCAGTGTCTTGTATCTAATGTGAGTGATTACCGGGAGCCAGTGGAGGTCGCAGAAGAGGGGGTTACATGGGAGAATTTTGGTAAGTTGAACACGAAGCACACTGCTGCGTTCTGGGTGCGTTGTAAGGGCTTTATAGCAGAGGGGGGGAGTCCAGCCAGGAGTGAGTTGCAGTAGTCGAGATGAATGATGACGAGTGCTTGGACCAGGATCTGTGCTGCTTCGCGTGTGAGGAAAGGCCGGATCTTGCGGCTGTTGTAGAGAGCAAGATCAGGCTACAGAGGTAATGTTGGCGCTGCAGGACAGCTGGTCATCCAGTACCACGCCAAGGTTCCTTGCAGTGGGTGCAGGGGAGACTTTGATCCTCTTTGATCCTCAATGGTGACAAGTAGGTCCATCTGAGGGCACCGTTTCCCCGGTATGAAGAGAAGCTCAGTCTTGTCTAGGTTGAGCTTCAGGTGGTTGATCGTCCATCTGCTGCTGTCGGCCAGGCATTTAGAGATGCGTGTTGCGATTTGGGTATCGGGGGGAAGGAAAGACACAGTTGGGTGTCGTCTGCGTAGCAGTGATAGAAAGCCGTGGTATGTGATTACAGGGCCTAGAGATCTAGTGTACATGGAGAAAACAAGGGGTCCCAGTACTGGGCCTTGGGGGACTCCGGTATCAAGGGTGCAGGGTCTGGACAGGGAGCCATTCCATGTGACCTGATTGGTGTGATCTGTCAGGTAGGAAGTGAACCAGGATAACGCGGTTCCAGCAATGCCAAGCTCTGCCAAGGTGGCGAGATATATCTGGTGGTTCACTGTGTCAAACGCGGCAGACAAGTCAAGACGGATGAGCACAAATGAGTGGGACGAGCCTCTGGTATCGCAGAGGGACTCTGTTGAGGTGAGGAAGGGAAGAATGTCGCCCGAGATGTCTTGGAGAAGGGAGGATGGGATTGGGTCAAGGGGCAGGTGGTGGCGTGGTTGGATGTCTCAAGCCTGTTGACTTCTTCAGAGGAGAGGTGGGCGAAGCAGATAAAGTTGGCAGAGGTGGGAGAAGGGGGAGGGAGGATAGCAGCAGGGGTGAAAGAGGAGGTAATGTCCTTCACCAATGTTCACACTCTACACCTCAGATTTCAGATACTGCTCACAGTCCTGCCAGCTGCAGAGGTTTTTCGGACGACAACTGCCATTGTGGGCAGCATCAGCAATGGACAGGAGTCTGAGTACAGGACTGTGGTGGACAGTTTCGTGGAGTGGTGTGGACTAAATTGTCTGCAACTCAACATCACAAAGACTAAGGAGTTGGTGGTGGATTTCAGGAAGCAACCGACCCACCCTAAGGTGGACATTGTCAAGGAATACAAGTACCTGGGCGTCCACATAGACAATACGATGGACTGGACTGAAAACATTGAGGCTCTGTACAATAAAGGTCAGAGTGGCCTGTTTTTTCTATGGAGACTCAGATCTTTCAACGTCTGCAAAACCATGCTACAGATGTTCTATCACTCGGTGGTGGCCAGCGTCTCATCTTCTACGCTGTTGTGTGCTGGGCAGCAGGGTGAAGACAGCCGATGCTAACAGATGCTGTCCTGGGAGTGAAACTAGAGTCTTTGGTGGAGGTCTCAGAGAAGGGGATGCTGAGTAAACCACGCCACACTGGAGTCATACCAGAGCACCTTCAGTCGTAGACTGAGACTACCGAGGTGCACCACATAACGCCACCGGAGGTCCTTTCTGCCAGTGGCCATCAAACTATATAACTCCTCCCCCTTCTGCAGGAAGGACAGTTGCAACATAGGACACTGAACACTGAGAACAATATAACATGCAATATTACCTTTCAACATCATGTGGAGTACTCTCAATATCATGTGCAATATTACTTTCCAACCTCATGTGCAATATTATTAATGTTATGTGCAATACTTCCTCTCAATGTTATCCTTGCTATATTACCATGCAACATTATCTTTCATCATCATGTGCAATATTCTTAATATTCTTAATATGTGCAATACTATTTCTCACCAATATTATTATTACCCTTCAATACTACCGTGTAATATTTCATTTCATCATCATGTGCAATATTCCTCATGTGCAATACTACTCACTCACTACTACTTCTCAATACCATTGGAAACTTGTTTTGCTGAATTAATATCTTACCTTTATTTTTCCTTAGGCTTATTCACTGTAATTTGATCAATTTATTATTTTATTACATTTTTCTATTGTTTATTACTCTATTGTTTATTGTTCAATTGCTATGCAACCTCTGGCACACGAATTTCCTTTGGGATGAATAAAGTTTTATCTTATCTTATAACAATTCTCAAGCCTTGTTTTGGTGCAAAATTACATTTTGAAAAAATATTTGTACTGTTCTCCCCAGACCATCCACGTGGCCATCGTGTGTGCGGGCTACAATGCAAGTCGAGACGTGGTGACCCTGGTGAAGTCGGTGCTTTTCCACAGGTATGCCACGCACTTAAACTCTACGTGCTTACCTTCCACATTTACAGTATTATTTACCAGGGACAGTGCACATTCATCAACATTTAATGTCAAAACATTCCATCCATATCAATGTAGATGTTAGCTAATGAGCTAATTTTCATCTGTAGTCCCTGGGCAGGTTATTACAAATTAGTGGCCTAATCATATCAATCTAAAACAATCACAACAGTACAACACAACAGAATATATGAATACATTACTAAATTAACAGATCTATGTCAAAACAGTAAAGGCAGTGCTACAGATGATTTTGTACATTTGTCAGTTTAACCTGTAAGCTGTAGTCAATCTGTGATACATTCAGAATATTTTAATAGTTCCAGCGAAAATCTAGTAAATTAAGACGAATTCAATTGATGGATGGAATGTTTTTAGTGCAGTTTCTTTTTAATGCATAATTCCTAAGACATCCCTCTGGAGGGTAGGGCTGAAACGATACCTCAAGTAACTCGATTACTGAAAATTCTCAATGCAAATTGTTGCATTATCGATCAATATGGAAAAAATATTGAAGTGATCATATTTTTTGCCGTATCGCCCAGCAGATAGATTGATTTGCAATGTATAATGTGCACAAACATATATAGATGGATACAATATAGTGTGTTGAACCCAATTGCAGCACAATCACAAGCACAAGTTTTAAAATAACTTTAATTATGTCCTTAGTGTGAAATGCAGAGTCCAAAGAAATACAATAGTCCAAATAATCACCAGACAAACCATACGGGGTATGGGGCGTGGTGTCTCTCGAGACTTGAACCGGGGACGTCGGCCGGTGAAACCAATGGGCATGACGAATTAATATATGCGACGTAATCCATATGGGAGCAACGGTACCGGCAGGGGAGATGTGGATGTCGTCGTCGTGGGGATAGCAGGTTCAGCGCCAGGCGTTGTAATCAACTGGGCGGAGGTACCGGGGAATAGCCGGCAGGTGGATCGTCAGGGACAGGCAAGATCGGGAAAACGGGAAGCAAGGGTGAAGCGGGGAGACGTCGAACAGGTACGGGTGGACGGGGATCGGGAACGGAAGGCTGTCGGCAAACTCCGGGGATCAAGCAAGGCGGAATGGGCGGGAAACAGGCAGGATCGGCAACAGGTAATCGAACTGGAAAAATGTGTCTTGCATAGATGAGCGGAGATACAATCTGGCAGAGATCGATTGGAAAGGTGGAGCTTAAATAGACCGGGTAAATGATACGGGGACAGGTGGAGCTGATTTGGCGGATGAGTGGATAATTGAGTGTAAAGGTGGAACTGGTCTAATTTTGTAGACTCCTTTATCCAAAGCAACTTTTTTTGTTGTTGAGCAGATGGGGGTTAGACATCTTTCACAGGGATACCGACAGGTAAGGTGGTAAAGTTTGGGGTTTCTAACCGTCCACCACCAGCCACCTAACCCCATCAGCCACCCAACACTCCATCCTAAACCCCAACCTTTTCCCCCAAACCGCACAACCCTCTTTCACTGGGCACACACTGACTGAAGTTAAGGCAATTTGAGGTGTGTGTGTGTGTGTGTGCTGTGTGTGTGTGTGTGTGTGTGTGTGTGTGTGTGTGTGTGTGTGTGTGTGTGTGTGTGTGTGTGTGTGTGTGTGTGTGTGTGTGTGTGTGTGTGTGTGTGTGTGTGTGTGTGTGTGTGTGTGTCCACGGTAACTGTAGGTTGGAAATAAAATAATTGACACATGCTTACCTGTCATCATTCAGATTGTATATGTACATGGAAATGTACAGTCTCTAGAATCTACAGGGTTATCTATGCAAATGAGGATGAGCCATTTCACATTGATTTGTTTAAGCTCTTGTGTTTCTCACACGTACATGTCTAAGTCCATGTAATGTTCGGAACTGAGGTTAATATTTAGAATAGTAGCTTCATTGAAAGCCATCGGGACAATTTGTTTCCTTTTCCATGAGCAGTGTGAAATTAGGTGCGTTCACAGATGGGAGATTTCCATGTCAAAGACTCAACAATTTCTGTTTGTGTGGCTGTATGTGTGTGCATTTACTTCCATAGACGGAACCCTCTTCACTTTCACTTCATCACAGACTCCATCGCCCAGCAGATCCTGGCATCCCTCTTCCACACTTGGATGGTTCCCGCTGTCAAAGTGGACTTCTATGACGCCGATGAGCTCAAGGTACAGGGCCCAACTATTCCCTGATTTCTTGTTGCTTAGTTTCTCTCTTTTTGCTCTTTTCTTTGTCGTACCACTTTAGCATCCTTTCTTTTGATCATAACAATGGTTTGTAGAAATATTTGCTTTGTTTGTCGATGGTTGTAACGGAAAGCCACATGCCTGGCACATAAGTATCAGCATCTGCGAATGAAACTCATTACCTACCTGAATTTAATTTGTTAGTCCATAATGAAAATTGTCTCAGTTAAGTAGTGCCCAAAATAACTGTTGGTCACCCACTAGTCTCACAAATCATCTAAAGTCTGATGGAAGACAAGCTCAAATCTGTGTGAATGGGCCGTTTCACTTTGCTTCCCTTCAAATTCAAGCGCTCGTCATCACTCGCCTCGACTACTGCAACTCTCTCCTGGCCTCCGCAATCAAACCCCTACACCGCATCCAGAATGTAGCAGCGCGCCCCCTTTTCCGCGACCTTCATGGCTGTTAGCGGTACTGCCCCTACCTACCTCCAAACACTAGTCAGACGCTACGCCCCAGCGCTCCACTCAGCAACTTCGGCTAGACAACTGATACAACCTTAAAAAAACAGGCAAACATCGCTCCGCCAACTTCCAACGCTTCTCTGTTCTGGCGCCACAGTGGTGGAATGAGCTCCCGGCTGATTTCAGGATGGCAGAGTCACTCACCAGCTTCCGCAAGAGACTCAAGACCCACCTGTTCAGAGTTCACCTGGACTCTGCATAACCCCCCCCCCCCCCACCCCGCTTTCCTCTGTGAACCCTAGCACTAACTTGCGTGTTTGTACATCTTGGCAAACAACTTTATATGTTTATATATCTGTAGATTAAGTTGTTATGGCTTAAATTTGTCAAAAAAATAACCAAATTACTATTAGCCAAAAACTTGGATGTGAAACCAGACTACACCCTCTCTTTAGAAGCGATAACGGGACCTGTTAAGAGATGCCCTGGTGGTGTGCACAGATTGCAAGAATCTTCTCCAACGCTACCACCGTATTGCTGCCACAGCTGATCATATTGGAGGGCTAATTAATAATATGGCATCCGAAGGTTTCAGGAGATCTGAACACAATTGCAATTAGCAATGTCATGGTCAGTTCATTCAGTCCTGCATATGTAGCTTGTATGCACTTGCCATTAAGAATCATAATTATTCTTCCATAGTAGTGTTAATGTTAATAAAGGTGTTGACTGAAACGATGGCATTCTTGACATTGTCTGTATCCTCCTTGGCCAGCAACCACCACAAACTCGACCATAACTGAAAAACTAAACTAAACCACTTGTAGCTGGTGGGAGGACACAATATATTGTACTGTACGGACACAAACATCCGAAGAAAATCTGTAAAGGCTTGTAAATCTGTGTTGTATAAATACATTTAATAAAATAGTTTTATGAATATCTCAAAACGGGAAACCCTCACTCCGTGACTCCACCCCTTTTACTTGCTGGTTTCTAGCGCAGGAAATGTTTAGTCTCCCCCCAGAAGTTCAGTCAGCGCATTGTCGAACTTCTGGATCCAAGATTCGTCACCAATCAACTGAACGGAAACATACTTGTATACCCAAGTCAATGAGTTAACATCTGTATGCCAACAGTATGGGATGCACTTGGTTCTGATTGGGCAGAGGGACATTAATTAACTTAATGATTTTTCCATAAAAGTCCCCTTCATTTCTCTAACTGTTCATAACTTCACACATAACATCAAATACTTTATTAATCCCAGATTAATACATTTCAGATGTTTCTCTATATGCTCTCCATAATGAAACACATCCCAACTAGTGTGCTATTTTTATGTTGCAGAGATACATTTGTATCTATGGCTGTATGTGTGTGTACCCAGTGCCGTGCTGTAATGTTAGATTTAGTCAAAGTCAAGTCAGTCACATTGTCACATGTTCTTCATAACACAGGGCCATTCTGGACAGTGAAATTCTTGTGACATGGCAGGCGGCAGTACGCAAAAGAGTGGTCAAAAGTATAAAATATAAAGAGTGGTCAAAAGATAAAATATAAAATGGCAAGATAAAATCCAAAATACTACCGCCTGCAAACTGTAGCCTATTTCAGAGGAAAGAGGAATTACGATTGTGTGAATATTTAGTCAAACTTTATAATAAAGAATAAAACTGCAAGAGATTTATATATATCTCGATTTAGTGGCTACATTACTGCTGGACATCATTTTTTCAAGTCTATTTCCTTTTTGAATGTTAAATACTTAAATTCTGCTTGAAATAATTTTAAATGAAGTTGCTTCTTATCATTGTGGCAATGTATATAGAGAATTGGAAAGGTGGTATGAAAGACTTAATTAAAACATAAAAATAATGCTATCACATTATGCATCAAAGCTTGTCTCATAAAGCATTCACATCCAGGATCACTAAATGTCCAGCCAGTGCCAGTGCTATATTGACCCACATCTGGAAGTATCTGGCAATAAACTCGATCTTGACAGAACTCAACTCTGTTACTCGCCACTGAAGCTTCCATCTTAACAACAACACAAAATAAAATACTCAGGCCATGCCTACCTCAGTCCCAACAGCCTTAATGTCTACTTGTTTTTATTAAGGAAAAGCAACATGTTGACATTCTCTGAGGCCCACGGCGGAGAATACCTGCTCAGATGACACCATGTCCCAGGAACGCGAAGATAGTGCCTCGCTAGCGTGGCCAGCCTCGGCAAGTGCGTCTGATTGGCTTTCCACCAGTCAACTGGATTAGTAACCAATGAGGGGGGATTGTCCCTCATATAGGTGTCCACCTCTGTCTATGGGTCATTAGCTTGTTGAGGAGCGCTGTAGTCATCATGGCATTGCCCTTGTGGCGTCATACGACTCCAGCTTGGGTAGCAGCAGACACCGCTGTCACATCATCACCGGCTGTCTCATCTCCCCCAGTAGCACCATTGCCAGGCTCATTTTCATCAGCTTCAGTGGCCACTTCCACAGTAGCACAGCTTTCCAGAAGTTTTGCATTTGCGGCTTTTCTCTCCCTTGGTGCAAACAATCGGAGATGTTTATGGCGAGGGTCAAGGACAGAGGCAATCAGCGCTGGTTTGGCCACCAACTCATCCTTGTCAATGTCCACCTGTGGTGAAGAATATGAATTAATGTCCCTCTTAATTCATAAGAGCAGGCTATTATTTCAATGATACGATAGTAATAGGTTAATAGAAACAATACATGCTATGGATAACATAGCCTACTAGGGCTAATATTAATAATTATTATTAATAATTAATAAGAGGCTATTTTAATACAATTGTATTTTTTTTTTTACGCTTGGGTATATATAAACCCTATAAATGAAATAACCCTATAAATGGAATAACTACCCCCATGCGGTCACTCAAGGACTGCTGATCCTTCGCCTTGAACTCTTCAGCCTCAGCTCTCATCAGGTGTGTGTTTAGGAGGCTGAAGGTGATGGGGTAAATATTGTAAATTGACACGTCCTTTTCTGTGGACAGTGGTTGCACATTTTTAAGTCTTCAAGAAGAATCTCAAAGAATCTTCTCCCAACTAGTCATGTGCAACACATGTTGAGTTGATTGGCCTCGATTGATTTTTTTCATTCCTTTTTTGTATGTATAGGCCTATATTATTTTTGAACTGTTTTTATTTTTGAACCGTGACTACTACTACTACTACTAACTGATGGTATTAATCGGTCAAAATTCGTATTGACATTTAAGCGGTTAATTATGGCCATTCCTAAAGGTCACATGTCCCCATTGTTTCAGTCGGAGGTGTCGTGGATACCCAACAAGCACTACTCGGGCATCTACGGGCTGATGAAGCTGGTGCTCACCAAGACACTGCCCTCTGACCTCCAGCGAGTGATCGTGCTTGACACAGACATCACCTTCGCCACGGACATCGCCGAACTATGGGCAGTCTTCCACAAGTTCAAAGGTCAGATCTTTACAGGAGACCTATTATACCGCCAGGTGCAAGCATGATTAGCCCTTCCAAGCGATCTCAGTATCTCAGGTTTTTGACATCAGAAGTGTACCCAGATGCAGGGTGGATACGTCTGGGTGGATCAGCCTACCAGTTGCTACAGTCCACTGGGTAGTCTGGTAGGCTGATCTATACAGCATAGATCTGGGTGCATACTCCCACTTGTGATATCAAAAACTGGAGATGAAACCGTTTTTTTAAACAGCTTGGAATGGCAAATCACGCACACACCTGATGGTATAATATGTCTCCATTAACAGACACAAATCACGTGTACCTTCCTATGCAATATCATGTGAGCTGGTGTGTGTTTAAACACGGACACGCTCACTCACTCATTCACTCACTCACTCAAGTTCTAGTACTATTTAATAGTGTCCAGCATGCACTGGGGCGTTTTGCAGCCGATGAGAGCTCTTCTCTGTTCTGGTACCGCAGTGGTGGAATGAGCTGAGTGGTGGAAGACACTCAGTCAAGGCTGATCCTAACAGCAGTGAAACGCAGCAGTGAAGCCCCTGGGGGCTCTCAGGGGCCCACTCTCCCCTAGGGAGGAGACATGCATGCATACATGCATTAAAATGCTCCTGGTCCTGCATCCACCTCCGCACGGTTGCCCTTAGTTGGCCTTAATTGGTAGTGGTAATTCTAAGTTATTAGACTAGAGAAGCTTAACCTGAGGACGAAGTTCCTTGTTTCCCTTTTACACTACCAGCCATGCTGTAGTACCTTAGCTAAGTCTCATTCTAGAATAAGTCGACTCTCTGCGAACCACGCAGCTTTTGTATTGAGAGGATAAAGGGCGATCGGTTCCCCTTTAATTCTCGACGGACCGCCACAAATACCACAGGCGACGTACCCAACCTCACTGCTGAGCCCCGGACATCAGGACCATCGAAACGCGACCCCGCCGAACTCAACAAAGTTATTTTGGGAAAGAACGTCCTGCCTTAAGCAAGGATGACCATGGGACCATCTGCACCCAACCCCACCGAACTCAAAGCAGTTCTTTGGGAAAGGAAGAACGAGCCACCTCTCGATCGCTACACACGATATCCTGCGAGGTAGATATCTGGGCATAGTTAGATAGAACTATGTTATAGGATTGTGTGTTTAACTGTTTATTGATATTGTCGGACGATATTGTTAACACGTTTTGCCTTCTTCCCTTATGTTTTGATCTAATGTGAGTGGATTCCCATCCATTGTTAGATCTGTACATGTCTCTCTTTTTGTTTTCTCTCCCTTTTACTAACAATACATCTTGTTTTAGTGTTTTGATATTGGTGTTAGAAGTGAGTGATTCAAATCCTCCCGCCTAGTCACTCACTGATCATGTAGATTCCTTTGTTAGAAACACCTCCCCCTTTCTTGTCTCACACACACCACACAGACACCTCAGGCTGTGCATTGCTTAATGGATGTGGGGATACTTTATAACATTTGCCAACTTGAATTTAAATAAACATTCTTATATCATAATGATTTGTGGTTTTTGTTTGAATATTGTGTTGAAGCCAGCCTCTGTTGCATAAAGAACTCAGAATCCTTCAACCTTTACTAGCCATTGATATGGTAATTATTGATCATAGTTCCAATTTGATAGTTTAGTGGATCTTATGAGACTTCATCCACTGTCCGGTTATTGGTCCCATATTTCAGGGTGGTGCCCCGTTATTATTAATTCAGATTAATACCTATAATTTTCTTTGATCATTATTAATTATAAGCTAATAACCGACCGTAGGACCTACATCGTTCTATTCGCCTTGCAACTATGAATGCTTGAATCCTGCTCTATTCTTATCTTTCTGTACCACAGCAATATATAGCTGTCTCCTTCAACAAGGGGACAGGGAGGAGTTGATTATGTTGGTAATGAGTGGGAGAGGGAGGGGAGGCAGGCCTTGACTAGGAAGGTGGGGATAGGGTCGAGGGCACAGGTTGAGGATTTCATGCTGGTGATTATGGAGGAGAGGTCGGTTAGTGAGATGTCTTTAAAGGATGAAAATGAGTGGTTTGGGAGTAGGGGGAGGTCAGGTTGAAGGCCAAGGGGGGGGATGGGGGAGGAAGTGGTCAGCTGATGGTGAATTGTCTATTTTGGATTGAAAGAATGACAGAAAGGAGTTGCATTTGGTGGTGGTGAAGGAGTTTGAGATGGTGTCCATGGGGTTGAGGAGTTTGTTGACAGTGGAGAAGAGCGTTTTGGGGTTGCTGGAGCCAGTATGAATGATGGAGGAGTAGTGGGAAGAGCGAGCATTGTTGAAGGCATCTTTGTATTGTTGTTGGTGAAGTTTGTAGGCATCCAAGTGAACAGTGAGACCGGTTTTGTTGGCTTTGAGGTGACGGAGTTGATAGGTGTACCAGGGGGCAGAGTGAGTGAAGGAGACGGTTTAGTTTTTTGTTGGGGCAATGTCATCGAGACAGGAGGAAAGTGTACTCTTTGGAAGTCACGTTGGATAAAAGCGTCTGCCAAATGGCCTAAATTTTAATGGGAGTCAGCATCACCATGTCTTAGGCCATGGTTTTCTGCCCGGAGTGCTCCCTCCGGGTTCAGAGTGAGTTGCTGCCCCAAGTGAAGTATCTCGGGGTCTTATTCACGAGTGAGGGTAAAATGGAGCGGGAGATGGACAGACTGATTTGTGTGGCATCTGCAGAAATGCCGGCGCTGTACCTGTCCATTGTGGTGAAGAGGGAGCTGAGCAAGAAGGCAAAGCTCTCGATTTACTGGTCCATTTACGTTCAAACCCTCACCTATGGTCACAAGCTTTGGGTACCGGAAGAACGAGATTGCGGGTACAATCGGCCAAACATATTTTCCTCCGCAGGGTGGCTTGGCTCAGCCTTAGAGATAGGGGAGGGAGCTCAGACATTCAGAGGGAGCTTGGAGTAGAGCCGCTGCTCCTTCGCGCCGAAAGGTGTCAGCTGAGGTTGTTCGGGCATCTGATTAGGATGCCTTCTCGGCACCTCCCCTTCAAGGTTTTCCGGGCACGTCCCAGAGCCCGCTGGAGGGATTATACTGTATATCCTATCCTGCCTGGGAATGCATCAGGATCCCCCAGGAAGAGCTGGAGAGTGTTGCTTAGGAACACCCGGCCCCTGATAAGCGCAAGATGGATGGATGGATAGTCGTTTTATTCTAAAAAAAAATCTAATAGTTTATGCAACTACCGTCTTGTTTAAATAAACGTTCCTTTGTTTTCCCCCGGTCCGCATGGGGCAGTTATAGCACCACTGCGCTATGGGTGTAGGGGTCGAGAATAAAACATTTACATTACATATACATTTCGGGCATTTGGCAGACACTTTTATCCAAAGCAACTTGCAAAGAGTACATTTGCTGAAGGAGACAGCAATATATTTCATATTTCATTTGATATTTCCAGCGCCCAGGCAGCTGCCTGCCAGAGTTGCCTTTTGTCATCTTGTCTTTTTGTTTTAAGTTGTATCCACTTCTTTCTCGATTTTTTGTTAATTGAGTACTAAGCTACTATAAGTTATTTGTACAGTAGAACAAGGTGGCTTTGCACGTTCTTTTTCACTTTTCGTCTTTTTTATGTTTTTTTCGCTATTTGAGTACTTTTATCGTGCCCAATCCCCATCAGGGTGGATGCGACCCATTGCTCCATTGTTTACACCAGAGATTAGCTGATGAACCTCCAACTGTGTAGCATGGCCAGTGGGAGACCTGAAATCCCCAGGGAGCTGAAGAGGAAATACCGGGGCTGCAGAGCTGGGAGGAGAAAATGGCTAAGGAAGAGGAGATGCAGACCGTCTCTTCTATCATTATGGGGGATGTTCGATCTCTGGTGAACATAGATGAGTTAACATCACTCACAAAGAGCGAGAGTGTGTTTTGTGAGGGCTCTGTTATGTGCTTCACGGAGACACATGGCTACATGGCAGCGTACGGACACTATCGTGAGTTTAGCTGGCTTCCAGCTGGTCCGAGCGGACAGGAATTGCAGCGAAACCGGCAAGAGAAAGGAGGGGTAGTCGCTATTTACGTGAACAGGTGGTGCAACCCTGGACACATTAAGTGAAAGAACGTGTGTGCAGCGTGTGCAACGCCTGTGTGTAGCATTGAACTGCTAGCAGTAAGTCTCCGTCCATATAACTTGTCATTATGATTGTTGTTTACATTCCTCCCACGGCACGTGCTGCTGACATCAACTCTGTGACCACGAGACTAAAGGCACTGCCCCCAGTGCCTTTAGTGGGTGAGCCATGACTTCTTGGAAATAGTTATTCAATGAAAGCCTCCCGCTGAAAAAGCAGAATATCTACAAAGAATACAAAAAAGGTCCTTGCATAGTGTGTGATCCCACCGATTCCACTTTTGACTCTTTTGAAGTCTCAAATTCTTTTTGTAATTGTTCCAATTTGTTCCTTTTCTTTCATTTTTTGGCCAATTTAACGTTGTCTCCTAGCAATGATATTGCCCTCCAGAATTAGGCCTACTTTGAGAACAAATTCTTGACGAGGACTTAAATCTAAATAATATCCAGCCATTTTTGGGTCAACAGTCCTTTTATTGGCTAATTAGCAGCGAAAAGATGTACAATTAATATGCAAAATCAGCTGGCGACAGCACTTGTTGTCACTCGACAGTAGCTTCAGTTACTTTGAGGACATGCTGATGGTTATTATTTTATTGTGCTTCACTTTACATTTTGCTAGGTGTTACTCTCCTTTTAAAATGGGTCTAAGGGGTAAAGGAACTAGCAACAACCAGAGGTGGAACACATGGACGAGACACAATTGAAAAATTAAGGGGGATTTATTTAGGGAAAAACACGGGACCGATGGTGGAGCCAAATAAAAGCGTAACCCATTGGAAAACCAGTTATGATGAGAACATTTGTAAGTATTGCCCTTCACTTTTTTTTGTAATTAATAACCACATTCTTTATTTTATTGTACTATATATTTAAATTATTATTTCATTTTAGCTCAGATGTCTAATATTGCATCATTAAGAGTTATATTGGAAAAAATGCTAAAATAATAACGAAGCTTATTGGTTCAAAGTTGAATAACTGATTGCTATTGGTGTAAAACAACCCAAGTCCCGCCTCCTTCACTCAGGCAGACATTGACATTTGAAGTGATATTACTTGTTAGTTGTACTTAGTATAAGTATAGTATTATACAGAAAAAAGGAAAAAATATTTGTTCAAGGAAGAGTTTAATCAACTGTTGAAGCGGCTCTGAGAACGTCTGATCTTCATTTTATTATTTTCTTTTCTTTCCTCGGTGAGTGCCAAACCTAATGTGCTGCACATGGTGTACTAGCAAAGCCTTGTGGTGTTTTAGCCACTGTAGTGTATTTTGGCATCTCTTTAATGATAGAGGTGAACAGGAATATTTGTATGTATTATGAGTATGTGTGTGTATGTTAGTTACATTGAGTGAACAGAGGAATAGGAATTATTTAGCTGAGTTTCATGGGTTATGAACCTAGCTTGATTCTGTACATTACAGTTCTGTACATTGGTGTGCATAAGTGCAAGGTGCCAGGATTGTGACAAGGAAGGTGAGCAGGCCGTCCAATCAGGACCAATGAGGGGCGGTTCCCTGGAAGATGAACAAGAACCAGAAGCACGCCCACAAACACACGTGGCACACACGTGCCACATGGCACGTAACACCCCCACCCATAAAATCCAAACATCCCATGTTTGAGATACTACAAACTTCAACTATTCCAGCAAGCTACGAGACAATGCATCCACCAGCACATTCTCAGAACCCTTCTTATGATGAATGTACAACTCCTTGCCCATCCTCCTGAAGCATCACCAGCTCGGACATCACTGGTGTCCACCTCCAGTTTGAACTGCTGGGCAAAGTTAGGTGCAGACAACACAAGAGCGCAACACATCATAGCCTTGATACTATCAAAAGCATGCTGACAATCACTAGACCAGGTAAATGATAATGCTGGGCTGGTTAATGCCGTGAGAGGTGCTGCCACCGAGGAAAAATGTCAGCAAAATGTCCTGTAATACCCGGCCATACTAAGGAACCGGTGCTGTCCCCGTGGGGCACGGTGGCACAGTGCTTGCACTGCTGCCTCACAGCAAGAAGGTCCTGGTATCGATTCCCGCCTGGGGCGCTATTAACTGTGGGGTGCCCAGGTGGGTGATCTCCCGGCCTTTCTGTGTGGAGTTTGCATGTTCTCCCCGTGCTCCGTGGGGTCTCCTTACGGAGTAAAAGAACCCCAATTAAAAAACGTGAAGATCGCCTGTCCACATCCCTGACCAAGATGTTGACGTAAAAACCTGGAGCTGTTGGTCCCCATCCTGCTGCCCCTGGAGGGGCAGCAGGATGGGTCAAATGCAGAGGACGCATTTCCACGGGCCACCCTCCCTGCATGCGCGTGTGTGTTTGGCGGCCGCCACTTCCCGCTGTGTGTTGTGTGGCCAATATGTGTGGATTAATAAAGATCTTCTTCTTCTTTTTGTGTGGTTGGCACTGGGACTGCAGCAATGGCTGACACCTTGCAATTAGCAGAGCGAAGCTTTCCCTGTCCAACCTGTTGGCCCAACCAGCCAAGGTACAAAACAGTCTCCTTCCCAAACTCACATTTGGCAAGGTGGGGGGTAAGGGAAGTATCAGCCTTGATTGGTTTAGTGTCTAAAAATATATCGGTGTGTGCCAACATGAGATGGCCAATCGGAAGAATAAACCACAATGTCATCCAGGTATGCCCAGTTAGTTAGCTCACCCAGTACCTGGCGAATTTGTTTATAGACTGAATTTTGTATCAAAAAGAATAAAACTAAATACTGGAGGGCCCCTGTCACCCCCTTACAAAATGTGCAAAATGGTTTAATCTGCCCCCTGCGCTGTGCGTGGAGGAGGCATGTCTCCACCCAAAATAGTAAATCAGGGTGCCAGAAAAAAAAGAAAGAAGGGAAAGAGAAAGAAGGCCGAATGAGGGAAAATAACTGCTGACAAAGGGACCAAAATCCATGCCGGTCACCTGTATATGTGTACACGTACGTAGAGTATATACGCAACAAATGACTATGTGAGGGGATGAAAATATTGTTTTGGCAACACTTACTTTTTGCCCGCCGAGCCGTGTGTTTGTGTCCTTGAATTATGAATACTTAGTGTATTATGGGCTGTCTGATTGCACCAGGCGTCACCTGTGTCTTACTCAGCAGATCAAAAACTTCGACAGTCAAGGGTGCTAGGCTAACGACGGCCAGTGGGGCACTCATACTTTTGAAGTGTTTTCTTTTGGACAATGATGGCATACCTTTTTGTTTTTGAGCTTAACCAACAGAACAAAACATGTACTCCTTAAAAAAAAAAAAAATTTACTGTAAGTCATGTTGCAAGGGGAGTTGATCTCAGTGACTTAGGATAAAAGCATCTGCAAAATTGCCAAATGTTTTTGTATTGACATATTTGATTATGATTGTTAGACTAAACCAAGTCAGTGGTTGTAGCCATCCTCCCATCTGTTTTTTCATCAGACTTTCCATCTTCCTCTACGTTTGGTGGTTTGTACAAATCTCAGTCCATGACCCATAGTGTTAATTAAGCGGTCAGCCTTTCTAGCACTTTCGTATCTTTCTTACCTTGTCTTTTAAAGTGGATGAGACCAAAAGTCAGACTGCTGACCTCAGTAGCTCATCCGAACTGCTTATCAGGAACTGCTGTCCCCCCCCGCCAAACCTCCAGACACTTCACATCTAACTGAAATGATGCAATCAGTTTTGCTTTGCTTTTTCGCCAACTGCTTTTTTTTCTTTTTCCAACTGGAAGAAAACTCGGATCGGTGAATATGCTGAGAGACGGATTATAAATCTCACATCACATACTCTGGTGTCTCTTAATGGCTTGTGCTCAGTGGCGCATTGCGTATGACTATATCCGGTCATCTATATAGCGCACGGTCTGTCTCGTCTCAGTATTCTATAAATAGTAATGTTGGAAGAGCGCTGTACATGGTAGCCCGCTAGTCATTGATTCAGGGGCGGGGGGATCAATGACTGCTTATCACCACAATGTGGATCAATTCGAATCTCTCTAGTTGATTTGTTAAATGAATGACACACTCGATCGTATTTGGATGAGATGATTGTGTTTTCTTTTTTACTGGGTTTGTAATGGTCTCTGAAAAGGCTGCCTTTTCATGCATTTGAATGCAAACATTTCTTTCAACTGGTGATTTCCGAAGTCTTGAAGTCACACAACTCTGTTTATATTCTCTTTTCAGCACTCCTTCGTTCGCACTGCTGTCAAGTCTTCAAACGTCTATGAAGAGGGGTGATTATCCATTTTTGCTGAAACGGGTCATAGAGACTTGATATAGACAGATGCCCGTCTCCATCTCTCAGATGGCCATCTGAAAATTTGATAATTCTGCCTTTCATATCCGCCGAGTCTACAAACATAAATATACACAAATGGCTGCTTGAAATGGGGCCTTTACATTCCTACATGGTTTCATCTCAGCCTGAATGGGATCTGAGGGGACATGTTTTTTTGTTTTGTTTTTTTTCCCTTCACATCGAGCCGAAGTCAACCCCAGAAATGGAAATAACTTCCAAGTGATCAAAACAAGTCTTTTATTTAATCATCGTATTTATCACAACCCCATCCCCCGCCACCACATCCCAGCTGACTTCAGTCAGAGCAGTGGCGCTTTTAGTTCTCTGGTGAGTTCAGGGGTGATGGTGGTGGTGGGGGTATGAAGGGGGGTGGGATGTGCGCAGCTGGGTTGCCGCCACTGCCTGCTCCAATAAGCTCATTAATCTTCCTTACAGCCTTCATTAAAGCTGTACCCGCTGCTCTGGACCCACACATGCATACACACGCGTATACACACAAACACAAGTACACACAACCCGTCACCATTGAACTTTTTTTGTCTTATCATTCATGTTTTTTTTTATTATTTCCCAACTCCTCCAACCTTTTTCTCATCTTTTATATAAACCAGTGTTTGTCCCATTGTTTAAAAATCAGTTGCCAAACTCTCCTTATTGTGAGCCCATCATAAACCCAGAACCCTCCAAAAACACACCAAAAACACATGAAAACACACAGGGACAGGCCAAAGCCAAACCCAAACTATTGAGCTGCAGTCAAAGGGTATGTTGGCACTGGAGAGGCATTGCCAGAGCATTTAATCGTCGGATGTTGAAAGAAAACGTGATGAGGTGTTTACAAACACCGCCACCGCCGTCGTTCTGTCTACACATTGATTTGATTGGTTGACCTACACTGTGTGTAGTGAGGTGGTTTGATACAGATTGTGGCCAAGAGATGTTTGCAAATTTCTACTTCGGGTTATGTCCAAAAAAATGTACATTAAATGAGGTCTAACAAGTTATAAAACTGAGTGAGATTCAAAATGCACTTTGAAGTGTGATGTGAACTTTTTTGGTGATTTACATTTTGTTTTATCTCCTCCAGGCCAACAGGTGCTGGGCCTGGTGGAGAACCAAAGCGACTGGTACCTTGGGAACTGTGGAAGAACCACAGACCATGGCCCGCCCTGGGCAGGGGATTCAACACAGGTCGGAACAGCACTTACACTGTTCTGTACACACACAGAATCCTGTTTGTTAAAACATCTGTTTTTTTTAATTATTTTCGTTATTACAAATTACCATTTATCGTGACTAGTGTTCAGTGTTCCTTGGATGCATTGGGCATGTGTCAATGAAGAGAGGAAAACCGCATTGTTGTTCCTGAAACATAAGTGTCTAAATTGTCATTCTGTTTGAGGTATATGTGATTTTAGTCACATAGTTTGATTTCTAGCAGTTTGTGATCTGTCCTATGTTTAAAGCAATCTAGACATCAACAAGAAGGAGCAGTTTAGAGTTGCATCAACTCACATTTTCCAACATTCCTCCCCCACCCAGGGTTAGGAATCACTGGTCTTTTGGTTGAGGAGTTGAAACTGTGTGTCACAGTGTTGCCACAGTCTTGGCAAAGTAGTTGACAAGAGCTGCTGGCTACTCCTATTTGAATGCGTCAAACCACTCGGTTAACCGTAGTTGTTGGATTCTTATTACATTACCCACAATGCTGCTTACTGCTGGCACAGCTATCTTTAGGTTTGCCTTAGTTGGAATTATAATCGGGTTGCTTTAGTTTTTACCTCCAGTGATGGGGGACAAAGGCAAACGGTTAGATTGGTTTTGGATGCCTTCAGGGCTTGTTTCTGTATTTCCACTACGAAAAGTACTTGGGCGGAGTGAGTGACAAGCGTCTTATTTCAAGCAGGAGCAGGAAAGGGGTATTTTCCTGCATCACAAACCGATATATGCAGAATCAATATTAAGAAACTACCACTCCCAGCTTGCTTGAAAAGGTGAATTGTGTAAAATAAAAATAAAAAGTATAACGAGGAATGAATTTGTAGAATACTGCAAGTTAACCGTTCTCCTCATTTCAGATTATCGCTACTTTTTTGAAATTAAGGTTTTCAGAGAGGAGAAAGATGTTAAATGGAGGATGGAGAAAGTCAGAGACTGAAAGACGGGGAGAAGAAAGATGGACAGAGAGAGTGGGATGGAGATAAATGGAAAGGTGGACGGGGGGCAGAGAAACATTTGCGAAGTTAAGAACATTGAGGGGGAAGAGATGGAGGGAGAAGGGAGAAAGTTGGACCGATGGGGATGGAAAGACGAAAGATGGATAGAGAGCTGGATGGTGGAAAAAGTGAAATATTGAGAAGGTCCAGAGTTTATAGCAATAATCTCAGATCCAGAAGTTTGACAACGCTATAGCCAAACTTCTGCTTAGTGTGGGGGTTTCCTGTTTTGTTACTGAGATATCCGTCCGATGGAAACTCATTTGGCAAGATGCAGTTTTCAGAAGGTGATTTTAACTTTTGTATTTCCAGTGTACAGCACTGGTATGATATTACAGCTTTACAGACACTTTGTCTAAGTATGTTGGTGTCCGGACAGGACGTTTTAGCTTGTCTTCCCACCGGCTACAGGAAAAGTTTGTTGAGCAACAGACACACTTTTTCAGGTTTTTTAGTCCCTTCCAATTGCTTGTCAGCCATCTTTTGTTGTGGTTCCGCCAGTCAAGTTGTCTCCAGTTGAGACCTCTCCTCCAGGAACATGATTGGTTGAAACCAATTTGAGGCAAAAGTGAAATGCCTCGTTCACACAGATTTGTACCCATCTACCATTAGATATTTCCTTTTGGAGACTGGGAGTTTTGCTGAATTTAATTGTGTTTTCCTGTGCTTGGTTGCTGTTGGGCCCCTCCCCTCAGTGGCTATGTTCGCACATGCATTACACTGAGCACCGACAGCTCGACAGAGGAAAGACCCCTGGTTCAGCCGAGCCTGGCTGTCTCTCTCCTGGCTCCTCCTTTACCGCAGTCTCCATCTTTTTTTTTCCCCTATGCTTTCCATCCACACACATGCGTGCACACACACACACACACACACACAGCTTTTTCAATTAGGGCTGGGCGATATGGCAAAAAATAACGTTTTCATCATGCTGCCAGTTTGACGAATATCCTGATAATGACTGAAGCCTGAAGAAACCAGAGGTTTCATTAGTTAAACTTTAGAACATAGTTTATGAATAAAAATGACAATGTAAACATTTAACTGTGTAAACATGCTGTCTGCCTTAACAAAACAATACAAGTTCACTTGCCTTGTCAATTATTTAATTAATGCAAATAAAACTAAAAGCTGTGACTACCTATCACAAATATCACAAGTTTGTAGAGGTACAATCAAGACAAAAAGAGTAAACAAGTGGATCACAAAGGCCTTGTGATATACATGCTTCTTTTCTATCGCCTTTCATATCATTCATTCATATCATTATCCTCCTTTCCAGAGCTTTCTTCGCTGCTGCTGGTAGTAAACAATGCCTTGCGGTAAATGGGCGTGTGCAAGCCAAAAACAGCAGACTGATTGTCTGCTGCGTGAAAGGCTATTAGATCTATCCATATTGAGTAAAAATGTTGTTGTGTAGTCCAGGTTGATGAAGCCATTTCCTCTCCCGGCGACAAGAACTAATACAGAAGTTCTCTGTCTCCTTCCTACCAGTGGCATTTGTAGTATGTTTTTGTGATTTGTCACCCGATATTCACCGTATTTGTATATGTATTCACGCTTGCTTTGAATACACGCCGTCATCTTTCGGCTGCACAGGGCTTATTCTCACCTGGAGGAGACAGGCAGCGTTGTGAGGGTCACATTCTTCGACTTCTCAAGTGCTTTCAACACCATAAAGCCTGCCCTACTTGGGACTAAGCTACTGGACATGCGGGGGAAGCTCCACTAGTGGCCTGGATCACCAACTACCTCACAGGTCAGCCACAGTATGTGAGGCTGCATGTCGGACACAATAGTGTCCGACATGCAACACGGGAGCACCTCAGGGGACAGTCCTGTCTCCCTTCCTGTTCACACCCCAGTCTTCAGATACTGCTCAGCCACCTGCAGAAGTCTTCGGACGACTGGTGTCCAAGATGGACTGGACTAAAAACACAGAGGCCCTGAAATATTTCTTGATCAGCAAAACCATGCTGCAGATGTTCTATCACTCGGTGGTGGCCAGTGCCATCTTCTACACTGTTGTGAGCTGAGGCAGCAGGGTGAAGGCAGCCAATGCTAACATACTCAATAAGCTCTCAGGAAGTGGTTCTGTCCTGGAAGTAGAACTGGGTCTTTGGTGGAGGTCTCGGAGAGGAGGATGCTGAGTAAACTACTGTGTTATGGACAATGCCTCCCATCCCCTGCACGCCACACTGGGGTCATACCAGAGCACCTTCAGCCGTAGACTGAGACTACCGAGGTGCACCACAGAACGCCACCGGAGGTCCTTTCTGCCTGTGGCCATCAGACTTTATAACTCCTCCCCCTTCTGCAGAAAGGACAGTTAAGACACTGAACAGAGAACAATATCACCTTTCAACATCATGTGAAGTATTCTCAGCATCATGTGCAATATTAATATTATTATTATTATTATTATTATTATTATTATTATTACCCTTCAATTATTAACTTGTAATATTACCTTTCATCATCATGTGCAATATTTCTCATGTGCACTACCATTGCCAACTTGTTTTTCTGACTGAATATCTTACATATATTTTTTATATTTCTATATAACTTAGACTCGCTGCAAATTTGTACATTTGTTATTTTATTTTTATTATTCTATTTATTTATTTCATTATTGTATTGCTATCCTCCTTCGGGATTCTTATCTTATGTAATATTACTATGTTGTCGTAGTCAAGAATTTCCTTCGGGATTAATAAAGTTCTATCTTTCTACTCAATTAAGCAAGAGTGGATACTACTGGGTTATGACTGGATGAAATGGTTATCAGTTGATGATAACCACGTGACAATTCAAATTTATTTCAAATGATGTTTGATTACCCTGCTTTGAAAACACGCAGTAAATACTGTCCAGCATCTACCAAAGTTCCATCCATCCATCCATTCTCATCCGCTTATCCAGGACCTGGTCGCGGTGGCAGCCGTCTAAGCAGGGCCCCCCAGGCTTCCTTCTCCACAGCCACGCTCCCTAGTTCCTCCTGGGGGATCCCGAGGCGTTCCCAGGCCAGACGAGATATATAATCTCTCCAGCGGGTTCTGGGTCTGCCCCGGGGTCTCCTCCCAGTTGGACATGCCCTCCAAACGCGAAACTAAGCTGGGTGCCATCTTTACCAATAATGTG
>PIJE02000274.1:309807-356531 GCA_002895965.2 Coryphaenoides rupestris | reverse complement strand
CACTCATCATGTGTGTCCTTGCTGCGCTCTAGTACCGCTCCCGCTCAAAGGGAAAAAAACATCCGCTCCGACTTTCCATTTTTCCGCTCCGCTTTTCTCCAAAGTATATTTTTAATAATGATACTTGTTCAGTGACATATTTTATAGCCCTTATGAACATGGTTCTATTTACCATAAGCCTGTGCATGAACGAGGTAAGGCATTGTTTAAATGTAGGCTAAACTACTGTCTGGAAGCAGGGCATTCAGGGCAACGTTGATTGAACAGGCGGGCTCATGCGTGAGCGGTACCGGAGCGAATTGGACCGGAGCGGAGCCAAAAAAATGCGCTCCGTGCTCTAATTAAATTATGAGCGCTCCGCTCCTCGCTCCGCTCCGCTCACATGCTCTGCACAGTACAAGCAAACATTGACTTGTCGTGCCTACTGCTGTCGAGATTAATAATCAATACATATAGCAGATAGCAACAATTTTTCTATGAATGTAGTTAACCTCTCTGGATACAATAGAAAGTCATTGAAAAATGTTATATATATATTGTTATCTTTATTATGTATATTGTGCCATTCTCAATCTATATATTTTTTTTACAATACATATATTCATTTTTGTCTGTTATTCTTTGCCTACTTCCTACGTACTGTTACCATGTCACTAGAGTTTCACTGTTCAGAATGTGTGTTATGATGTACATGTGACCAATAAAACACACTGACTTTAACTTTGACTTGACTGTTGGTCCCTCATCTAATTTTACTTGTGGTTTTAACATGGTGAAATTATTTCAGTGTGTGTATCAGTTTTCTTGAACAGTTTTAACACATTTTAACAACACCACAATAATACTGATAACCTTGAAAATTTTGCCGATGATAATAATCGTGACATGAAATGTTCATACCGTTTCATCTCTAGTTACGACTATGTTCCGTGGAAGAATAAATCACAAATGCAACTACAGGATGGTGAAAACGGAAACACAGGTCATTGCGTTTGTTGTTTCTGGTTGGCCCAAACAACAGGAAGTGACAATCCCTCCTCAGCAACCACAAATAATGTGTGTGTCTATGTCTAGGTGTGATCTTGCTCCTGCTGGACCGCCTACGGAAGCTGAGGTGGGAGCAGATGTGGAGGCTGACGGCAGAGAGAGAGCTGATGGGGATGCTGTCTACCTCCCTAGCAGACCAGGTGTGACGTGCATACACAAACACACATCCACATATTTCAAATTATGCTTTTTGTCAGAGAGCTCTGGCGTGTGCGGCCGCTCCAAGTGCTTCAAATTGAAAATATTTCTGATGTTTTCACCACTGCATTTATGTGTGAGTTCTACTTTTATTACTCATAGATGTATAATACAATGTTATCGTTATGATGTTAAACTAGAAGCTAAGGAGCTAACTTGGCTAGTAGTCATAGAATCAGTGAACAAAGCACGGAGACGCAGAAGCGTAGAAGAAAGGGTTTTTGAGCTCTCCCCTAGCGGAGGCTATCATAATGCTTGTCTGCTTTTGAAATCTGAGTTGATGCTCACACACACACACTCCCTCCCTCCTCGCCCACTGCAGGACATCTTCAACGCTGTGATCAAACAGAACCCCTTCCTGGTCCACCAAATGCCCTGCTTCTGGAACGTGCAGCTCTCCGACCACACACGCTCTGAGAAATGCTACAAGGATGTATCGGACCTTAAGGTGAGACAGCCTCAACGCCTCTACTCCAGTCATCCACCAGTCATCTGGTACGCACACGTGCATGTGAAAAAAACTAGACACACCACCCTCCTAAGAGAAATGTAAGTGTGATTTTTATTTAAACCATTCTTGTTTGAATAGATTTTCGTTCAGCGACATGACAACAAAATAAAAAAAAGAGCTAAAGAAATGGATGCCATTCACGGTTGATGGATGGTCACACTGTCCACTGTACCATATTCGTAGCAAGCGCAATCGCCCCGGGCTGTCTCTCTCTCCCCCTCTGTCTTTCAGGTCTCTGTTTTGCTGTTCGACTCCCCTCATGCACTTAATGTCCTTGAACACAGACATGCGCACACACACACACACACACACGTGAATGCATGTGAATTTGCCTAATGACGAGGGTTGAACGATACTACATTTTCCACACAGCCCACTTTAATTTTCAGCTTGTGTCGGTGTGGGCTGTATTGAAGTATCGACTGACGCAGAGGTGCCATTCCAAATTCTCCTCACTTTCTAACTGAACAACTGACACACTGACGGGATGCAGGGAATCCATCAACCTGAACTACACTCTACCACCTCCTCCTCCTCATACTTCTCCTCGCAGGTCATCCACTGGAACTCGCCGAAGAAGCTGCGTGTGAAGAACAAGCACGTTGAGTTCTTCCGGAACCTCTACCTGACCTTCCTCGAGTACGACGGCAACCTGCTGCGCCGTGAGCTGTTTGGCTGCCCGAGTGAGACTGACCACAACAGCGAGAATGTACGTAACTATTATGTTCAGACTAGTGTGAAAAGAATGTATGCAAATGCATACAGACTGCATACTACGAGGGGAGTCTAGTGGGTTTGTGTAGTGTGTTTGAGGCGGGGAGGCGCTGTCTCGGTGCTCAGCGCGCACCTCACGGTAGCGTTATTGCTCCCAATTAACGGAGCACCCCCCGGGAGACACTGACTCGGTGCCCGTCGCGCACCTCACAGTATCGTCATTGCGCATCCTTGGCGCAACATCTGTGATAACGCGTTAACTTTGACAGCAGTCAACAATTTTGATTAGGGAAATCTGAGAGGATGTGAAATAACAGGCACACTTTTCTTTTATGATTTTTTTTTAAAACTTATTATGGTTACAAGTTTAAACTTGATTACCAAAACAAACTACATTTGTGTGTGTCTGTGTGTATGTATGGATGTGCCTGGTGTACAACAGGGTGGTAAATGGGGTATGTATATTTGGCAATGTAACATCTAATGGGGTAATTTCCTTTATGGATGAGTGCAACAGGTCAAAGCACAATTTCCAAAAATGTTTTCAACAATAAGAAGGAACGATGTAGATGTAAGGAAAATCCTATTCTCTTAGTTAAGATGTGTGAATGTAATTGTGATTTATGAATACATGTGTTAACCCCTGCCACTAAGCTGACTTTAAGGAATGTGTATAATGGTAGCCCACTACCACGTCAGTTACATGCATGTAATTCAATGTCATTGCTCCTCTATTTTCATAATTGTATACATTGCTATTTGTGGATTATATGAAATCCCTAAACTCTCTGGACACTGGTGACACACCTGCCACACCTGGTGGCATAATATGTCTCCTTCAAACACGTACACACCTGTGAGGTAATCACACATCCCCTTGGACCTAGAACCAGTGTCTTTGAAGCGTGTCTCTTTTTTCACACTTCATGCAATTTAGGGAAGAGAAGGAAGAGAGAGGAAAGAGAGGGTCTCTTCCCTCTCTCTTCCCTCTCTTCCCTAAATTGCATTAAGTGCGCGTTGCAGTTCACACACGCCAAGGAGAAAAGTGTTTGTGTACTTGAGTTGACAGCAGACATTGTTATTCTGATAGCGCTGCAATTAATCTGAGAGTTGTCCTCCCCCCGAAGACACGAAGGACATCAATAAGGGAGAGTGTTAATGTTATCTAATCGGAAACTAGCTATTCTTAGATCAAAGGTATTTTTGTTGTTGTTGTTGTTGTTTACGCAGGCTCTGAGTTTTGTAAAAAGGGGATGGTTCCTGTACGCATAAGAGGCAACGCCGAAGTGCTTACACTAGAGGCTAATAATTTCGTGACGTCTCCACACAGGATTTATGGCTGGCATCTGTAGTCTGAGAATAGCACAAAAGCATACCGCCATAAGCAAAATGGACCCATCAAATATTGATGGATACATTCTTCTTCATTTTTTCCTCCAAACGATGTTGACAGTATACTCTCCCCCCCCCCCATGCCTGATTTATCACGTGTTTTAATATACTTTGGTCCCACACCCACTCTGTACTGGCAGTGCATTATTTGAATGACGAGCAGTTTTTTTTTGCGTGTGAGCGGGGAGGAGGGGAGGGAATATAGTTTGTTATGAACCATAAACTTAACACTTAAAACACTTAAAACAAATGACGGGCAAAGTGCTAAATGAATCATTGTGTTTGGTTGTTCCTGATTGGCTCAAATTTGTGACAGAAGTGAGAAACACCTTTTTCCTGTATTTGTTTTGTATGATCACTTCAGTCTATCAGAAGCCGTGGATACAATGACTCTTTCGATATCCCTACACTTTGGTTTTCATACTTTTTAAGGTAGCCAAGGATAGTCAATGGTTGGGGTGTTTGACACTTAGTGGAAAGGTTCTGGGTCCGAACCCCCAGTATACCTCTTATGATGCCATAGCTGCTAATTAATGGCATGTATCAAAAAAAATTAAGTCTGTTGGGATAAAAGATTCTGCAAAAGAGAGACTACACACACCACCAACATGGAAAAGTGTGTTCCCCAATTTTTGGAATAGCCAGCCAGATGAAAATGTACCTATCCTAAGTGACTCACGATTAAATGAAGGTAAAAAAGAAAACAAAATTAAAATAAATTAATAACTGGGGGTAAAATGCCTTTGACTACCTTCTTTCAGCTTCAGAAGACCCTGTTGGAGCTGGACGAAGACGACCCATGCTACGAGTTCCGGCGGGAGCGCTTCACAGTGCACCGCACGCACCTCTACTTCCTGCACTATGAACACCAGCCCAGCGCCGACCACACGGACGTCACACTGGTTGCACAGCTCTCCATGGACAGGTAGGCGGCGCTCAAGCACTCACTCGTTTTAAATGAAAGTCTGTGCGTGTTTTTAGCATATGTTAACAAAAAGAGCTCTTGATATACCACCAGGTCTGAGTGTTCCAAGTGACGCGTGCACCCACCAAACATTTTGACATCCAACTCGAACCCGAATGTTAAATAAATAAATGTTATAGATAAGCCTATAAGATATAGCTATTGTAAAATAAACACAAAACAAACATAACAAACACATTTTCACAAACTGTCTTCAGCTGCTCAATCAATGTTGTCCTATGTGGAATAAATATAACTTTATTTATGTGTAAAAAATGATACCTGTGTTGTTAGATACATTTACAAAGAACAATTCACACATGCTGCAATGCAACCTCACATCAAAAAGGATAATCTAGACCCGTGCGTTCTCTCCAACTTCAGGCCAATCTCTAAACTACCTTTTCTCTCTAAAGTCTTGGAGAAAGTAGTTTTTACCCAACTGCAAATATTCGTAGACAATTTTAACATTGGTGAACAGTTTCAGTTTGGCTTTGAACCGCATCATATCACTGAAACAGCTCTCCGACGAGTCCTTAATGATCTACTCCTAGCTCTTGACTCAGGGAACTCTGCTATTCTAGTGTTATTAGATTTGACCACAGCCTTCGACAGTGTGGATCAAAGCAGCCTTTAAGCTCGCCTCGAACAGTGTGTAGGCATTAAAGGTACGGACCTCAAATGGTTTCAGTCCGACCTGACAGGAAGGAGCCTCTCTGTCTACTTAGGTGAATACTGCTCGACTGCAGCCCCTCTCTCCTCTGGGGTCCCTCAAGGTTCCATCCTGGGCCCTGTCCTCTTGTCTTTATACATGCTGCCCCTAGGTTCCATTTTTAGGAATCACAATATTCGCTTTCATTGTTTTTCTAATGACACGCAAATCTATTTGCCGATCAAAGCAAATTGTAAAGAATTCATACAGCTTTTGTTAAACTGCTTAGAGGATATAAAAACCTGGATGACTCTGAATTTTCTCAATCTCAATGAAAGTAAGACTGAGGTCATTATGTTTGGACAACCTGACCTTCTTTCTGATGTTGATGGCCCTTTAGCCTCTTATAATCAATCCTCAGCTAGGAATCTTGGCGTCATCTTTGACAGCTCCTTTAAGCTGGACAAGCACATCAGCTCAGTTGTCTCCCACACATAGACCTCGAGAGAGTTAGCCATGCTTTTATTACCTCTCGATTAAACTACTGTAACTCCCTGAATGTGGGTGTTGCCCAGTCGTCCCTCCGTCGTCTGCAGTTGGTCCAGAACGCAGCCGCTCGTCTTTTAACAGGGTCACGAAAACATGATCACATAACACCTGTATTGACCTCCCTCCACTGGCTTCCGGTGCGTTTTAGAGCTTTAGAGCAGTAGGATTTTAAGATCCTACTGCTCACCTTGAAGGCCTTAAATAGGCTAGCGCCCCCCTACCTGGCAGATCTCTCGCACAATCACACACCAGCTAGAGCACTTAGGTCGACCAACCAAGTCATGAAGATGTGACATTTTGGTCATGAAGATGCAAAATTTGTGTCATGAAGATGCGACATTTTGGTTAAGACAACTCAACATTTTTGTCATGAAGACGCGACAATTGTGTCATGAAGACGTGACATTTGTGTCATGAAGACGCAACATTTTGGTCAAGCAGACGTGACATACGCCTGCCGGACATATCATGGATATAGACAATGAAGTAAGTTTTCCTGTTATTATAGTTTGACTGTTAACTTGTTGAGACTGTAGACTGTATTTGGCTCTGTGGGCACATTGCTAAATCTAAGTGTGAAGACAATGCTTGACCAGTTTACACACACACACACACACACACACACACACACACACACACACACACACACACACACACACACACACACACACACACACACACACACACACACACACACACACACACACACACCTCCCAATCGAACAACACTAATATTTTTATCAGCTTGACGAACTAATCCATTGGTGTTGTACGATGCATTTACTCCATTGCTATGATACCCTAGTTCGGCGTAGGACTGTTCTGAATGGGACTGGATCTGCGTTGAGACAACGATAAGGCTACGTCTCCACAGCATGCGTTCTTAGCGATGGCAGCGCCTATTTTCAATGCAAACCAGTTCAGCGTTTTTGGGCACTCAGTGTTTTTTGACACTGTGCTCCCATCATTCTGAGTTGAAAATAGTTAAACTTTTGGAGAAGTGCCGCGCTCGTCAATGTCACGTCTCTCTTGTCGGCCAATCAAAATCAAGGAGGGACATATGATATCAACACTGTCAACAATGCCGGAGGAGAACCTTATACTGGCCGTCACAGACAACCCAGTGATTTATAATACTATTTATAATACTATAAATCACTAATATAATACTAATCTAACATCAAGTATAAACAATTGGACAGGAGTGGGATGAGTAACATCAGACGCAATGCACGTTAGCAATATATGTAAATAACATACTTTTATGAATGTAGGTTTGCCTTGCTGTGTCATTAGTTTACCATTGTTTATTTCTGCACCAATAAAAAATGTAAATGTATCAAAATATAACTAGCCATTTCATATATCTTCATTGTTTTCATTGCAGGATTCCAGTTATGACGACTTCACTACACCTTCGATAGCTGAAAGCAGCGCTAGTGATGCTGGAGGAGGAATTTCTGAATTTCCAGTCAAGATTGCAATGCCTATCTCAGGAGGAGAGGGATGAAGTCCTGATGGTGGTCACACACTTGTTAGGGGTTTGGACATTATGGACAACCGGCGTGTGACACCAGGAGCAGCAAACATCCCAAGCCAAGGACAGCCTCCATGGTGCACCTGCCTGAAGTCGGGATCCAGAGTCTCAGCAGGAGTGCCCATATGGAACTGTATTGTCTGGACAAGGGCATCCTACGTTTGGCCCGGCAGACCTGGAATGACATTCTGGCACTTACCGACAGGCAGGACCCAGGGGAGAACAACCGACAATATCGCTACTCGGCATAGTTCACCATCTGGCAACATGGACGACTTGGACTTGGGAACCGGGTGGTAATACAAAGCTGCTGAGAATGGTGCATTAGAGAGAAATACCCTGACCCCTATGGCAAGTATGCCGGTGACAAAGAAGCACCATTTAGGTGAAGTATTCATTATTAAAATGTATCGACAAAACCTTTACATAGTCATGTTTTATTGCAACATTTTACATTTATCTAATGTACATCATCTAACTGTTCTTGTCTGTGTACCCTTGAGGTACACAGACAACAGAGGCAGGACATTTTCTATAATAACAGTTTATTTGTCTTTCTTTGCACCCAGTGTTCATGTAGCTGAAGACATGTCCTTTATGGGGAGAAAAAAATAATAATTAGAACAAGTGTTTCCCCAACCCAGTAATGTAAAACTAGGCATATGATATTCAATGAGATGAATTTGCAGTGGCATATAATCGACAGAATAGAACACAGCATGATGGGTAAACAGCATCTACAGTTTTGGATAAAAAAAAAAAGCATCTCAACATTACAGGGAAAGATTAGGAGACCTCCTTTCTCTTTTGTTGAATGAATCCTAATAAAACTAAGTGCCTCTGTGATAGATCAGATGTGACTGTAGGCAGGTGGTCGAAATACCTGTCCTCTGCTGATTTGTGCCTGTGCCAGTTCTGCTGTTGGTCCAGAAAGAAGACCAAGAGCCCGCTGGTCATCTGGCCTGAAACTTCTATTTCAGGGGATTCCTCCAGTAGCGTTCAAACGTTTCCCCAAAATTTGGCACTGCAGCTGAGGAATGTAGCTGTAATCTCCAGCGACGCGATTGGAGGCATGCCCCTTCAGGGAATTTTTTCATGGATGGGGATTCATCTCATTATTTTGTGTTTAGATTTATTAACTGTTTGGGTCATTTTGCTGAAGCTGTCCAAAGGTGTATTTTTTAATTCATTTTTAAGGGAAGGTGGAAGGTAGAGGTGGAGCATCTTGCTCACGGATGCCTATCGGTGCGTCGACCCAATGTGATTTTCCTTTATTTCTGCTTCTGGCTATTTGTTCAAATGTATTTTTTTTTCGTTTGACTTTAACTTTGTGATTCCTTCCACTTCCCTCACCACCTTGCCTACCGCCATTCACCTTTTCCAACTGTACGCTGCGTGTCATGTTGTAGATTAGGCCCTAAAAACCAACGGACTCACACTCCTAAGCACATAATCTCATTGTATGTGTCCCTCTCGCTGTCTCCCTTGCTCTAGGTCTCAGTCTCAGGTCTCAGTCTCTCTCTCCCTTCCTCCCTCCCTCCCTTGGTCTAGGGCGTATGTGTGTGTGTGTGTACTCTGGGTCTTTGTTTTCAAAGTCCCGACGCGGTACCATGGAGGGCAGCTCTCACTCACATACAAATAGAGAGAGAATAGGAAAGCTCCTTCCCGCTTCCCTCAAATGTCACAACCCTCCGGGGAGATGGCATCGATTTCCTATTTGAAATGTCAGCTCTGACCCCAGAATGGGAGAGGGCTGGATACATGTGGCCGACAACAATTGTTGCCCGATACCATTTGAATGAGGTTATTGACCTGTGTGAAACGATAAGGCCTAGTATGGAGCGTTGACGAGCTGAACATGTACAAACTGCAAGACAATTAAACCTCTACCCGCCCTACCTGCTCCTTAATGACGTGGCTATGCCACACGCCACTAAAGATGTTTTTCTGGGCCATTGTGGCCATTGATTAGTGTAGGTCCTATGTTTGGTTATTAGCTTATAATTAATAATAATCAAAGAAAATTATTAATTATTAAAATAAAAAAAGGTATTTATCTGATTTAATAACGGGGCACCACCCTGAAATCAAGGACCAATAACCGGACAGTGGATTAAGTCTCATAAAATACACTAAGCTATCAAATTGGAACTATGAGCAATAATTACCATATCAATAGCTAGTAAAGATTGAAGGATTCTTGAAGTTCTTTATGCGACAGAGGCTGGCTTCAACACAATATTCAAGCAAAAACCACAAATAGTTATTTAACTCGGGTTGGCAAATGGCAAAGTATCCCTCAAATACAATAAGCAATGGTATCTCACACATCTCGTGTGTGTGTTTGTGTGTGACAAAGAAAGGGGGAGGTGTTTCTAACAAAGGAAGCTATGTGATCAGTGAGTGACTAGGTGGGAGGATCACTTCTAACACCAATATCAAATACTAAACAAGCTTTGTTAGTGAAATTAGCTTTGTTTCTATGAGCTTTGTTAGTAAAAGGGGAAAGAAAACCAAAAGAGAGGGTCATGTACAGATTTAACAATGGATGGTGATCCACTCGGACTTTAGATCAAAACATAAGGGAAGGATGCAAAATGTGTGTAACGCTGGCTTCGGTGCTAATCCCTGAGCTACAGCACCCTCTTTACTAACTTTACTAACCCCAACCCAGTAGGATAATGTGTGTTACCCTTTAACTCTTTTATCCAAGTGTATCACCTTACTTCTAATGTGTTTATTATTAAGGTTCCGATTAATTGAACTAAAAAACGTAAATGCTGTAAGATTTATTTATTTACTATACTTATTCTTTTTTAGATATTTATTTTCATGAATAACTTCAACCAAAATATATGCAATCACTTATTGAGCAAAATAATCAATCAGCCAATCCCTTTTCCAATATATCAAAACAGTGTAAACCATGTGACATGCATGTAGCCTACCCTTTAGGCTACATGAAATGCTGAAACATCTAATATTAATGTGTGGGCCCACTCTATAACACAAAACAACAGCCGGCAATAAACTTCAAAGAAATAAACCCCCGTTGCAGGCCTGCTCGTGGAGTTGTGTGTTGAACGAATCTTCACTCACGAGAGCGATGAACCATAGGGTTAACTCACCCACCCGCAGTGTCCCCTAAATCCTCTTCACTCACGAGTGCGATGAAACAGCACAGTGTCCCCCACACGGCAAACAGTTCAGAGAGACACCTTGGATGGCTGAACGAGCACCAACACGAGGTCCCCAGGGAATATGAATCGTGGAAACCGCTCCCATGATGCCAGAGGTGCAGCCTAGCTTTCCTGGTCCCTAGGTGCGATGTCTGGTCTCCGTCAGGACTCTTCGATGGAGCAACGTTGGCTGGAGTGCTAGTCTAATAGTCCCGTGGCATGCAAACTGTGGCCACTTTGACGTCCCAAACACTAGGACCATCAAATTGAACCCAAACAATATGTATGAGTTGCACTAGGTACAGAGGTGTAACTACAGACACATATACACTATATGGCCAAAAGTCAGTGGACACCCCTACTAATTATTGAGTTCAGGTGTTTCAGCCACACCCATTGCTAACAGGAGCATAAAATCAAGCACTTGGCCATGAAATCTCCACAGACAAACATTTACAATTCAGAATGGTTCGTAAAGAGCTCAGTGACTTTGAACGCGGCACTGTCATAGGATGGCATCTTTGCCACAAGTCAGTTTATTAAATGGTCTGGGGCTGTTTCTCAGGGTTTGGGCTAAGCCCCTTAGTTCCAGTGAAAGGTATCTGTACATTGCTGCATTCATCTTTCCCTCGATCCTGACTAGTCTCCCAGTTCCTGCCGCTGAAAAACATCCCCACAAGATAAGGCTGCCACCACCATGCTTCACTGTAGGGATGGTATTGGCCAGGTGATGAGCGGTGCCTGGTTTCTTCCAGACATGACACTTGGCATTCAGGCCAAAGAGTTCAATCTTGGTTTCATCAGGCCAGATAATTTTGTTTCTCATGGTCTGAGAGTCTTTTAGGTGCCTTTTGGCAAACTCCAAGCGGGCTGTCATGTGCCTTTTACTGAGGAGTGGCTTCCGTCTGGCCACTCTACCATAAAGGCCTGATTGGTGGAGTGCTACAGAGATGGTTGTCCTTCTGGAAGGTTCTCCCATCTCCTCAGAGGAACGCTGGAGCTCTGTTAAAGTGACCATCGGGTTCTTGGTCACTTCCCTGACCAAGGCCCTTCTCCCCCGATTGCTCAGTGTGGCCGGGCGGCCAGCTCTAGGAAGAGTCCTGGTGGTTCCAAACTTCTTCCATTTACAAATGATGGAGACCACTGTGCTCGTTGCGACCTTTAATGCTGCAGACATTTTTCTGTACCCTTCCCCAGATCTGTGCCTCGAGACAATCCTGTCTCGGAGGTCTACAGACAATTCCTTTGACTTCATGGCTTGGTTTGTGCTCTGACATGCACTGTCAACTGTGGGACCTTAGGCACAGAGGTGTGTGCCTTTCCAAATCATGTCCAATCAATTGAATTGACCACAGGTGGACTCCAATCAAGTTGTAGAAACATCTCAAGGATGATCAGTGGAAACAGGATGCACCTGAGCTCAATTTTGAGTGTCATAGCAAACGATGTGAATACTTACAGTATGTACATGTGATATTGTAGTTTTTTTTATTTTTAGTAAATGTGTAAAAATTTCAAAAACAATTTTTTTTCACTTTGTCATTATGGAGTATTGTGTGTAGAATTTTGAGATTTTTTTTATTTAATCCATTTTGGAATAAGGCTATAACATAACAAAATGTGGAAAAAGTGAAGCGATGTGAATACTTTCCGGATGCACTGCACACACACACACATACACACCGTGTTGGACGGTGAACCCAGTGTTGGATGGTGAACCAGTCCTCTGCATCCTATTATGAATGGGGATATGCATGTCAGGTTTGTAGAATATCACTTATATTCATATAAATTACTTTTGAAAAACCTATATGTAGGTCCTACACCACCCTGAGATCAGGGGCCAATAACCGGACAGTGGTTTAAGTCACATACGAATATACTGAACTAAACGGACTATGATTAATAATTTATTGATAATTACAATCAATACAATTTGATGCCGCTTCCTAAATGATCCTTTTTTCTATACCATTAAAAAAAAATCTATTTGAACAAAATCTAGATTACATTACACACTACAGTACAAACCTTTAGTTTTAATTTCAGCTCCTTGGCACACTCAATGCAGTTTCATAACATAAAAAAACAAACCTATTTACCACAACATTACCAGCATTATGTTAACATATCAATAAATCTAAATGATTCACTCACGACAACTAGAGCTATTGCTTTTATAAAACGGTCACTAAGCATGGCTATATGAAAGTAGGCTAATAGACAATTACAACAACTTACAATTTAAATCGTTTTTATTAATATTTTCATAAGCATTCTTCAAAGAAATAGGCCCTCCTGGCTGCCTGCACACACATTGCTATGGAATGTACTAGGGATGCACCGATACCGATACCAGTATTCGGTATCGGTCCGATACTGTGCTCATGTACTCGTACTCGTACTCGTTAAAGTACTCCGATACAACCGCACCGATACCACTTTGGCAACGCAACGTTAACCTTGTAATATTCTTAGCCAAGGAATATTGAAAATAAAGAGATGCAACCGAGTTGGCGTTTATAGATGTTTAATAGCAACGACAGATCGCATGAGATCAGAACCGCGAATTAACAGAGCACCCCCCCCCCCCCATCAGAACCGCGAATTAACGGAGCCCCCCCCCCATCAGAACCGCGAATTAACGGAGCACCCCCCCCATCAGAACCGCGAATTAACGGAGAACCCATCAGAACCGGCGAGTTAACGGAGAACCCCCCCATCAGAACCGCGAATTAACGGAGCCCCCCCCCCCCACCAGAGACGCTGACTCGGAGCCCAGCGTCTCACGGGAGCGTCATCATTGCGCATCCTTGGCGCAACATCTGTGATGTCCACCATGTCCTAAACAACAACACGTCCTTGGTACCGAATATCCGACTGACGTATGTTGGATGGTTCTGAATAGGTTACATTTAATTGAAATTATAAATTATTAAATTATTAATTGAAGTTATATTTGTTTAATTTGTTCACAGTCAGAAAGTGAGGAACATCTGATTGAAAATAAAACATGTTTTCAAAGTCATTAGAACTGTAATGGTTTTATTAAGTACTCGGTATCGGTATTCGGTATCGGCAAGTACCAAATGTAAGTACTTGTACTTGTACTCGGTCTGAAAAAAAGTGGTATCGGTGCATCCCTAGAATGTACTAGCGGTCACAGACACATTCCAATTCAAACACTTTTTATTAACATAATTTGGCTATTTATATTAATTTGTATGTTGCCATTTATAGTGCAATCACTGAAAAATTGTCTAGCGTCAGTAGGATGACTTTGACAACTGCTTATAGGCTTGCATTTGTTGTGAGGTGGATGTGTGTTGCTTGGCGTGCTGAGGATGTTGCTCCACTTTCTCCGGTCACCGTGTTTCGGACGCCAATAGCTCTGGAGAGAGGTTTCGCACTTGTGGCCACTCACTCATTTCTGCATTCCTGCTTGCCTGCACATTCTGGCCAGCATTGTAGCAAAATGATTGACAAGTCAAGTGTACCTATAGCACACAGCAAATTACACTTGTTACATTTAGGCTGTAGCTTATGTCATTGATAGCCAAAAGAATATGCACTAGGTCTACTTGCCAAACAACGTCAACATCGCAGCTCACAAGGCATGATGAACTGTTGTGTTGAGTCCCTTCTTTCTAAGGGTTTTCACAACGCAGGTGAACACATTGTTGCACGTCTCTTTGAGGAGACACCAGGACCGAGTGGTGGGTCATTAATGTATTGATTAAGTCCAACACGGAGACCGACAAAGCTGCTCAGGCCATAGCACTCGCCTTTACTGACAGTGGCATAGAAATCTCGCAAAATTTAATTGACCCGCTCCTTTGACACTGTCTTAAAGTCTAAAACTACACCTTTCGCCGTACACCAGTCTTCAAAACATTTAACGGCCCATTTTGTGTGCTTAATGGTGTTCATTTCATTTTGGTCTTTTTCCATTTCATCAACCTCCCTTTTAAGTATCTCTGAATGTCGTCTTTTAGGAGATATGCACTCCTCAATCCACTCCTTCATATTTAGGCCACCACGGAAGTTGAAGTTAACCTTTAATGTTTCCACTTTGTAGCAGTTTCTTCGTTTGCAAACTAGTTTGTTAGGGGGGCATTCACCTACCGTCGCTAAGCAACCAAATCCTCTTTTTTCCCCCCTCACAAGTGGAGTGATACCAATTGTGAAAAGGAATTCGAATCATAGCCATGGTATGTGGTTATTATATCACAGCTCTGAACCAATCAGATGCTTGATTTCACATACCTGTTTTATAAATGGATATAATGACTTATGACTTGGTGGACTTAAGAGGATATCTAGTCTCATCACAATATCGATATCTGTAGACCTATTTCCTGACCCTAGTTTTAACTTGAGTTAATTTCAACCATCATCTTCCTGACGATGGTTGAAATTGAGACTGTGATTAAGGGCTATACAAATAGAATTGACTTGACTTGACATTGTCCCTTCTGCAGGCTGCAGATGCTGGAGGCCATCTGTAAGCACTGGGAGGGCCCCATCAGCCTGGCACTGTACCTGTCGGACGCGGAGGCACAGCAGTTCCTTCGCTACGCCCAGGGTTCAGAGGTGCTGATGGGGCGTGGCAACGTCGGCTACCATGTTGTGTACAAGGAGGGCCAGTTCTACCCCGTCAACCTGCTGCGCAACGTGGCCATGCGCCATGTCAACACACCCTACATGTTCCTGTCCGACATCGACTTCCTACCCATGTACAGCCTCTACGAGTACCTCAGGTGAGAGATGGGAGCGGGGGTCGTGAGAGAGAATATATAACAATATAGAAACGTATGTGTATTTTTTATAATGACTGTAAAAAAATAAATGTGTACATTTTTATGTGGTTAAGGATAGGGTACTCCGCAAGACTAATATTGGGGGTGTATACGGGGAAAGGTCTTATTATGCTAGCAAAAACAATGCTAGCATAATAACAAATCATGTGAAATACTTTCAATATCATGTGCTATATTATTAATATTGTCAATATCATGTTACCTCTAAATATCATGCATCATCATCAAGCATATCAATATCAAGCATCATCATGTGCAATATTCTTAATGTCATGTGCAATACTTCTTCTCAATATTCCATCCATCCATCCATTCTCGTCCTCTTGTATCCACAATCTCATTCTTTCGGTCACTACCCAAAGCTCATGACCATAGGTGTGAGGGTTGGAACGTAGATGTATGGTAGCGCCCGCATTACTGCAGAGGCTGCACCAATCCTTTTGTCCATGATTTTGTGTTCACTGACGCTTGGTGATCTATAAATAAATGCTGTTAGAATTAACATGTATAAAATCTATTTTGATTTTCCTTATTTGGGCACAGGAAGTCTGTGCTGCAGCTGGACATGACAAACAGTAAGAAAGCACTGGTGGTGCCGGCGTTCGAGACGCTACGCTACCGGCTATCCTACCCCAAGTCCAAGGCTGAGCTGCTGTCCCAGCTGGACATGGGAACGCTCTTCACCTTCAGGTAAGAGACACTTCAGCACAGGGTCCAAAAATGTACTGTTAGAATTTGTTCTTTTTACCTACACAAGTGGAAACATCTACTGGCCCTGCAATTGTTTTAATAAGTAATCCAGATTTATTTCACCTGGCGAATGGACAAATGTATTAGTTTAGGACATATGGAAGAATATTATGTATGCTATTTAATTATTTAGAAGACGCTTCAACCAAAGCAATTTGCTTTGGATGAATTTCTTTGTATTTATCATTTTATATACATGCTATTAATAATGAGTTGGGCATCTCCAGGTCTAATGATCAAGAATTCAGTGAATGATCAAAAAGATGAAAAATACAAACTTTTACCATTAATTCATTGCCACTAAGATTACGTTGACTTTTCCGCTAAAATGGCTTGCAAACACACATTACACACTTTCCTCAGATACCATGTCTGGACTAAGGGTCATGCGCCGACCAACTTCGCCAAGTGGCGCACGGCGACCACGCCGTACCATGTGCAGTGGGAGGCGGACTTTGAGCCATATGTGATGGTGCAGCGCGACAGCCCTGAGTACGACCGTCGATTCGTTGGCTTCGGCTGGAACAAGGTGGCACACATCATGGAGCTGGACGCGCAGGTAAATTCATGCATGCATGCGTATACACATCACTATGTGTATGGGTCCTTCACGAAGGACCCTGACATTTAGCAAACCTGTAAATTATATAAAAATTCTAAGTTGAGAATGATCAATAATGTTAAGTAAACCCCCGTTCTAACTCCCACACAAGATAAATAAAAATGCAATGTGCAAAATGAAAAAAGACGAAAGTAATTTTGGGTTTTGCTTACCCAGTTGTCTTGGAGGTTAGCTAAACGAGCACCTGCCATTCCAACTACTCCTCTGATATGGCTTGTTTTATGTTTTGCAACTTACAACAGTGTTTCTTGTCTTCTGTTCATAAAATTTTGCTTTGAGCGATTCCTCGTTGCGAATGATGAGCCAGAATCAATGTTCTCCTCAGTGGTTTGTGCTTATTGATTAGCCTTGATGGTGTTGTCAGGATTAGCCTGCAGCCAGCTAAGTAGCGCTATCAAATTGAGTTCTGCTTTGTCTGTTTTAATAGGTTCACCATCGATTATGTCCTAAGTTTTAATTTCCCCACAAACCAATCATCTCTCTCTCTCAGGAGTATGAGTTTGTGGTGCTGCCCAACGCCTACATGATCCACATGCCGCACGCACCCAGCTTCGACATCACCAAGTTCCGCTCCAACAAGCAGTACCGTGTCTGCCTCAAGACCCTGAAGGAGGAGTTCCAGCAGAACATGTCACGGCGCTACGGCTTTGCTGCGCTCAAGTACATGACGGCCGACAACAACAGCTAGCCCCAAGCTCCCCCCACAACGCGACCCACCCCATGGTCAGGGTTACCGAGATTTTATGGAAGAGTCCCCCCCCCCCCTCCCCCCCTGTTGATTGGACAATGTGGAGGTGGAGCTTCGGGAATACTTGAAGTGTGTGACTACAGTTTTACATATTGTTTTTGTTTGTTTGTTTGTTGTTTTTTTCCCCTTTGGACAGAATTCAAGGAGTGTCGGAAGGGGTCTGAAGGTGTGAAAGGGGAGTGAATGTAGTGTATTAAAACATGGCATTTAGCCACTCTCAACACATTTGAAAAATAAACTGGAGGTGACTGGTGGTGCTCAAAGTGCCCCAAACTCAACACAGGCCAGTGCCCTGACTCTTCTACCTGCCCCCTCCCTCCACCTCTACACCCACATACTGGTTTTAACTGACACTCTGCACAGGAAAAACCCCAAAATGTACGTGGGATTGTTTTTTGTGGGGAAGAGACATTTGATGCCTTGCCGTACAAGACTGAACCCACCCCTGCCTCTGTGATTGAGAGTGAGAGAGGGAGGGAGAGATTGAAGTCGTGTTCGCCACAATCCAACATTTGTTATGTTGGTTTTTTTTCCTGTGTTGTGAAAAATAACTAAGACAAAAAAACGAGCGCGGTTTGTTGACTCAACAACATAATAGCTTTTTACAGGAAAAATTGTTTAAATACTTTTAAAAGAATGTAGGGTATTTTTTTTAAGTGGATTTGTGCTATGAGGTAAAAGCAAAGTATAAAGTATAATTGATGGATCACATGTCCTGTGATGCACGGACTTACTACTACGTACTCAATGACATCCTCTGCCACCTGCTGATAATTTCCTGGCAGCCATCTTTGATCCCACGACTCAAGTAGCAGCAGAACTACTGCTAACAAATTTTTATCTCGTTTTGGCGCACATATCATCAGGCAAGTTAATGAGTTGATGTGATAGTGTGAACATTTTACACCTCCCAGTTAAAGGACCCATATTATGCCTTTTTTCCACCAGTTGACACAGTTCCTTGAGGTCTTAATGAGATGTCTGTGACATGCTTTGATCAAAACACCACAAGGATCAAGCACCACAGCACCCTTTGCACCCCGTCAAGGCAGCCCTGTTCTCCAGCAGTCGGTTTCAATTGCTCTTGCAAATGAACCACAGCTAACAATGCTAACCCCACCCCCCTCTTCAGCAGGGCGTGCTTACACCAGTAAGGTTTAGCGCTATGCCTCTTATCCACTGCATAGTACTGGCTCGACTCTTTGTACCCGCACCTTTTCCACTACAGATCTAGTACCCCGATGGTACCCCCTCCGTGTAGCAGGATGTCACAGTGACACCGCTATTTAGCTGGCTGTTTATCACAGCAAGGAGACCAAAAGACATTTTTCCTCAACTATTTACAAAGATAATACAATTTGCGAGGTGAATATGCGGCATTTTCAATAAGATGTGATGGTGAAAAAGGCGAAAGATTCAACCCTCAACCTCATATAGCATCAGGTAATGCTCCATACATTCAATTCTAATTATGTGTAAAATAAAGTGAATGGCAGTTTGCGGATGAGGGGGATATAATATATTATTAGGGCTGTCAAAATGACGCGTTAAATAAATGAACGCAGATTAATATAGCTCGACGATCAACTGACCATGTACAGCAGTACCACTGACGGTATAATGTAAGTTAGGCAACAGCCAGCATTGTTTTCTCGACAACAGTAATGGGCCAGGCAGGGGTGTTGGATTGTCTGCCAAAACCTCATAACTTGCATTTCACCACTAGACACTCGCTATAGGAAGGAATCCCTCAACCAGATGTTGAGGAATTCCTATTCCCACGGAACTATCTTGGCACCTGTGGATCCCTGACAGAGCTGGATGGCTGTGTCAGGCTTGTTGCCATGCAGCCATGTTTCTGTAAAAATAAGAATGCAGCAATCCATTTCAGACTGGGTGGTTAGTTAGTTAGTCCAGTTTGTTGTCCAGGGAGCAAACGTTGGCTAATAGGACTGACGGGAGCACTGGTGAGCTAGGGTTAGCCGCTAGCCTAGAGCGAACTCCCGATCAATTGCCTCGATTCCGCCTTCTCTCGCACCACTTACGCCGTCTCCTCACCTGGGCGGCTGAGTCAAGCAGCGCTGTGGTGGTGAGGCCTTGTCAGCGTAGTAGCAGGTCCTTCATCAGTGCTGTCCATAGTGGTGGGTTATTGATTTTACAGTGGTATTCCATGAACCCATGTCCAGAAGGATCTTGCGATTGAAGATCAGAAGGGTAGGACAGAACTTTGTGTGAAGTTAATTTCCAATTCTTGGGTGGAGTTACACATGGGGGGCGGGATCATTATAATGCAGCCCCACATGACGTAGAGTGGGGTGCCTGCATCAGAACCGCTCGCTGAAACACATGCTTTCTGACTTAGGAAGCCCGCAAGGAACTGACTTGGTTATTTTTTTTCAGAGTTTTGGAGTTGGTAGGCACTCACAGATACCCAAATGTAACACTGAAGCACTGAAAAAGTCTGTTTTTCCATATTATGGGACTTTTAAGGTTATTATGGGCAAATTTTATTTGCCAAACAACTCTCGCCGGGTCAGATTAAGGCTTGTACAAATCTGGTTGTGGGGCAGATCATGTCTGGGGAGGAGGCGGCCACTAAATCACCAATCACTATGATGAAATAGATTGCTCTGAAATGGCCTGGGTGAGATATAAACATTTCTAAGAGATGGGCAACAGGATCTAAAAACGTAAAATTCCCATAAGATATCACAGAGGGTTGTATCCAGTACACACCTCTGTAATATATCGTTTTTGACGGGAAAATGACAAAAACTATTGATAGTCATCTCAAGGTCAGCTGACACCCTTAGTCTTTCCTAGACTGAGGGTTGTGGTCTGAATCATCAGATTCACTTCCTCAGTCCTAAAGGTATTTAAAGTATATTTTTTTTAGGGCTTTTGTGCTTTTATGGAAAGTGAAAGAAAGACAAGAAATTGGGTTGTAGAAGAGAGGGAATGACATATAGTGTCGGACCACAGGCAGGAATCGAACCTACAAGGGGTATCGCCGACATGGTTAGCGCACTAGCAGGTTGAGGCGCCCCAACCAAAAGGTTTTCAATCACATCGTCACCGTAATGCAATTGGCTGCTTGGCCACGTGGCCAGGAGGGAAAATAGACTCCACCCATTACATTGGCTTGAATGTATAGAAGGAAATCGATAGACTGAAATGATATGAGGTTGCAACAGCTTTCCCGGAATCATTTTCTGATGCTTCATGCAAACCTTAATAACCCTTAATAACATAATTAGAAGTAAATGTTTATTGCTTTATCACTTTTTTGAAATATTTTATTTTAAATTCATGCAGGAACGATGTTCTTCTCGGACAAGTTGTGGGAAAAAAGTACAGAATGAAATGCCGTCCCTGTCTCATCCCCCTCCTGGCCTGTCAGTGTGGGTTCATCACACGGATCTGATGTCAGACACGGAGAGCCTACCAACTGTAATTGTTCTTGGCCGCCAGTGGATGGCATTTTTCGTCTGGGTGTGTTGTTATTTTGCCCATACACTCGCATACACAAAAACAAAGGTGCACATGAAATCAATGAAGCGCTATTAGTCATGTGGGTTTGTCTGACTGTGACTGAGGAAAGAGCACAGTTTGACATAATTTTTGTCTTATTCTTTTTTTTAATTTGTATATTTTTACCGATCAGTATTATTTATCAGTGAGTGTTTACAAGACCTAGAATGTTGCCCCCATGTAGATGGGGAGCAATAAAAGGTGCGTGTGTGTGTGAGTGCGTGCGAAGTTGATGCCATCTAACGGTTTCAAATCCATCAACATGGATACAAAAAAAACATGTTGAACCTCAGAAGTGAAAATTGTCAACATGCCGCCTGCTTTCGATGTCAAAGCCAAATTAATTAAAGATTGATGAAACCTAAAGGGGTGTGTGTGTGGGGGCTTTTTTTTAAATATATTTTTTACCTTTTTAGAGATTGCCGCAAAGTCACAATACAATGAAGGTGTGTACATTTCTGGCAGTATTAATGTGTGTACATTGGAATCCTTACCGTGAGCTTGTTTGTCCATGTGGCTTTTTGTGAAGAGCAATGTGTTGCCACGATTATGCCCATGGAGACGGGAGGATGTGATGCAGCAGGTGGACACACTGCTACCTGAATAAAAAGCTAAATTACATTTTTTTTTTCCCTGTAGATTTTTTTAAATGAAAGTCAAGTGTAAAAGAAATGTATGGACGCAAGCTATTTTGTTTCCGAGCATACAGATGATATTTAGTTTCATTTGTTTCAAAGTTAAATTACATTTCTTCGGTCACCAGATTGGAACCGCTAAAAAAAATGCCAAAATATAGGCCCCCTTTGCATGCAACACAAAAACTAACATTTGGAGGTTTTCTGAGATTCATATAACCACAATTAATTTGCTTAATTTGCATTGGTCATGGAAACCAACCATATTCAACAATGGAGTGCATATTGTGTCTTAATGGATAGACTATGCAGGGGTGTCAAACTCATTGGGGTTGAGGGCCATAAGGGACCAGATGCTACTTAACAGGGGCCAGATGAACAAAACACTTCTGATATGATTAAAGATATACTCTCTGTGCTCTACACAGCTTTTAAAAATTACCTGAACAAAACTAGTGAAATGAGGTGTACACGCAAGACTAGAGTCTAAGATATGTATACAAACATGTTTATTCCTTTCTAATATTGCTTCCCCTAAAACTTAATGATGTTGGGATTTGAGTTTTGGCTTATTTATATCCATGCTTGAAAATGCCTGTTCATAGATGCTGTGTGTGTAAAACCAAACATGGATAGGATTGTTGAGGCATAAAGGATTGGATCAGCTCACGTGCCGCATTCCCCCCGTGTTCTGGGTCCATGCTAGGTCATCTGAGATCTGTAGCCCCAGGAAACGGAACTGACGATTTCCACCAGTGTCCCGTCTAAGCTGATGGGGGTGGGCCCTCAGTCCTTCCTGAAGTCCATGATGAGCTCCTTGGTTTTCTGACAGTAAAAGGTTGTAGTAAAAGCTTGTTGTCCTTACACCATTGCTTCAGCTGGGATACCTCGTCTCTGTACTCTGTTTCGTCGTCGTTGCTTATCAGGCCAATAACTGGTATCATCTGCGAACTTGATGATCCAGTTGCTGCCGTGTATGGCTGAACAGTCATGTGTGAAAAGAGAGTACAGCTGTGGCCTGAGGCAGCAGCCTTGTGGCGCTCCGTTGTTAAGGACAAGAGTTGAGGATGAGGTGTTGCGCCCGATGGTCAGCACTTGAGGCCTGCCTGTCAGTAAGTCCATAATCCATTTGCAGATGGGGGTGCCCAGGCCTAGGTCCCTCAGTTTCAGGATCAGCTTGGTGGGAACGATTGAATGCAGAGGTGAAGTCAATAAGTAACATTCTGACGTCGGTGTCCCTCCTGTCTAGGTGTTCCAGGGCAGTGTGTAGTTTCAGGGAGTTGGCGTCGTCTCCAGACCTGTTTGGTCTGTATGCAAACTGGAGTGAGTCTGAGGAGTCGGGAATAATGCTGTTTATCTGTGTAATGACCAACTTCTCCAGGCACTTCATAGGTATTGAAGCCACTGGATGATTGGTCATTGAGGCCTGTTACCTTGGTCTCCTTGGGTAATGGCACAATGGGACGACAGACCGCTGCAGTGATAGATTGAAGATGTCCGTGAACACAGGAGCCAGCTGGTCTGCGCAGGTCTCGGACTCAGTCAGTTGCAGTACGTAGTCCTCAGGATGGTTGGCCATTTTGGTGGTTGTCAAAACAAGTTCAACCCGTCTGGTAGGGAGGGGTTGGTGTTGGTAACTCCCCATGGGCTCCCCTTGTAACAGACATGATCTATGTAAAAAACATGTATTTTTTGTCAAACATTTGTTTTTCATTGTTAAATGACAATGAACACAGTTCTGTCATTGGGTCTCGATCTGTGAATCAACGCCAAAATGCTGTCTGAATGCTAGCTGGTTTTCAGCAAATCTCACCCATGTGTACTATGTAGTCCACTTGCTTTCGTGAAGGAGATTCATCTTGCTGCAGGCTCAGAGAGGAGCACTTGTAGATGGAGCAGCTGTGGAATAGGATTTAAGTGAAGGGCAGCATGTGCCATAAGACCCAAACATGAGCTAAACGCTTGGTGTTTGATGCCTAAAAAGATGTTGCTCCACTGTTTTATGATGAACTCATGTCCACACAAGCATTAGCACGGTCGGATACACGTTTCCAAGAAAAGCGTGAAGAACCACCTTTTTACTGTTTAACCGCTCAAACACTTAGGCGTCTATAGTCACAAACAAGTGTGAACACTCTCTAATGCAGTGATTCCCCCACTCCAAAACGTTAGGGAAGCAAGGATCCAAGCACCAGCACAATATAAATATAGAATGATCATTGTGGAATAGGATTTAAGTGAAGCGCAGCATGTGCCATAAAGCTCATTGTGTGTATGCTCGCAAAATGCTGTTCAGTGCGAGAAAAGTGCAGTTTGGACAGACATGGGCAGCATGTGCCATAAGACCCAAACATGAGCTAAACGTTTGGTGTTTGATGCCTAAAACAATGTTGCGCCACAGTTTTATGATAAACTCATGTCCACACAAGCATTGGCACGGTCGGAGACACGTTTCCAAGAAAAGTGTGAATAACCACCACTCAGAAACTCATTGGTGTCTATTGTGACGAAAAAACACATTTTACTCAAATGCACACAATGGGGCTTCCCTAACGTTTTGGAGTCGGGGGGTTATTGCATTCGAGAGTGGTTCACACTTTGTTGTCACAATAGACGCCTTTGTGTTTCTGAGCGGTTAAACAGTAAAAGCAGGTGGTTCTTCACACATTTCTTGGGAACGTGTATCCGACCGTGCCAATGCTTGTGTGGACATGACTTCATCATGAAACAGTGGATCAATATTGTCTTCGGCATCAAAAGCCAAGCGTTTAGCAGGGAGACGCATGTTTGTCCAAACTGCCCTTTTCTCGCTTGCAAACGGGGGGGGGGGGGGGGTGTGAGAGCGCGAGAGCGCATGATAATGAGAGAGAGAGAGAGAGAGAGGGAGACAGAAAGAGAGGGCAGCATATTCACAGTGCATCCCCCCTGCATCATAATTGTGATCATGGCGGCAATAGTGTCGCTGTCCGTGGTGCTGATTACTGCATTCGAGAGTGGTTCACACTTCATTTTCACAATAGGCGCTTGTGTGTTTCTAAGCGGTTAAACAGTAAAAGGTGATGGGTCTTCACAACTTTCATGGAAACGTTTATCCGACCTTGCCAATGCTTGTGTGGGCATGAGTACATCATAAGACAGTGGGGCAACATCGGTTTAGGCATCAAACACCAAGCGTTTAGTCGCGAGAGGCATGGATGTCCAAACTGCACTTATCTCGCTCGCAAATGCATTTTGCTTATACGCACACAATAGGGTTTAAGGTGTAAAGGATATAAAAATGTGCATTGAATGTGAAAAGATAATATGTTGAAAACATAATCTAGTTGCTTTTTTTAATGGTTCTTTATTTTACCGAAGTTAATCCATGCAATCAATTGCTCCGTGGTTTGATTGCGCTGGGGGAACGTGTTGCTCACGGCTCGTTCATTATACATTGGACTTGAAGCCTGCAACATCGTCTTGTTTCATTTGCTTCTATATCCCCCCTTACAGGTAAGAACAATCATTGTAATATATGCAACTGTTTTCAATGTTTTTGAAATCAGTTTTCAACAGATTTAGAATGTTTCACATTTAGAACGTTCCACATTTAGAGCGTTGGAAACAACGATGGACATGGCCGTTGAACTGACACTCAAACGATGCTGCTGGCGGTTGGAAAACGTCTCTACGCGCTGTTATCCACAAACAATTAGACTGAACCAGGGGCACCTGGGAATACTGGATCTGGTGGTAATCAACAGGGGCTCACGCCACAGCGAGTGTACGACGTGGGTGGACCCTCCCGGACTCATGTAGTGCGAGGTCCCAGTGGCCCCTGGAGGTCCGGATCTGGTGGTAGTGAGCAGGGGCTCACGTCACTGTGCGTGTCCGACGTGGGTGGACCTTCCCGCTGGACTCGTGTAGTGCGAGGTCCCCGTGTCCCCTGGAGGTCCGGATTTGGTGGTAGTCAACAGGGGCTCACGCCACAGCGAGTGTCTGACGTGGGCAGACCCTCCTGGATCCATGTAGTGCGAGGTCCCGGTGGCCCCTGGAGGTCTGGAAGTGGTGGTAGTGAACAGGGGCTCACGTCACCATGTGTGTCCGCCGAAGGTGTCCCCCCCTCGGATAAGTATATCGGGAGGGACCGGTGGCCCATGTAGGTCCGGGGTCTGGTGGTAGTCAACCAGGGGCTCACGCCACAGCGAGTGTCCGACATGGGTGGACCCTCCCGTGTAATCTGGACTGCGCTCCGCCCGCACCTCAACGACCAGCCCAGCCCCAAGAACTGGTCATCCAAGTTCATCCATCAACAGCCAGCTCCAGTCCCAGCCGCACCAGCCTTGTATCCTGCTCTCCAGACAGCGGCACTGGCACATAGCGCTCCCTGTGCCCCACCTCCGGAACCCCTCTCACCTAACAACCCGTTCTGCGAAGCCACGTCCCCCGAGTACGGACAGAATATTATGCTCTCCCTTTTGCTCAATACATTTGTTAGGACGTGACATGATGTGCAAAATAGGCATCTACCTGATCTCCACTCTGGAGGGAGTGCTGCTCAAGCAGGCCTCGGACATCAGTTACACGATGGTAAAATGCAGTCCGACAACTCCTCTCTACATATATCAGTGGTAACTTGTTTCGTCAGCTATCCCCTCCACAAATAGAGAATTAGTGGAAATGGCAAGGAATCGTACATACATGTGCGCCCAACACCCAATACATGAAGCCAGAAAATCTACACTGCACCTCACACGTACACCGAGGGCCAGATGTAGAATATGAAAAGAGATGGTTCAGGGAAAGCGATAAGCACGATCAAGTACCGATTCTGGGATCAGAAATAGATGCACCATAAAACAGAACAAAGAACAACCCTGTAGATCTATATGGAGTACCACGGCAGACTTCCACTTCGACGTCCCTGGCTCAGCACCACATGTGTCGCTAGCCAAGAGTAGACCGGATCGATGGTGTGACCTAGGACCATGGGTGTCATATTTGTTGGACAAACAAGGTTGGGAACCGAGGGATAACCCCGGGATAAGACAGCTGATAGATCCTGATGGAAAGGTGACTTACATGCAAACGTACCAAAAGGGAAAGCCCTAACAGACAAAAGAGTACAGGCAAATAGTAACATACCAAAGCCCCAGACGGCAAAACTGGTGAAATCATTCCTGGGGATGACTTCTTATTGTAGAATGTTTATGCCGAATTACACAGCGCAATCGCTCACGGGCCAGGAATCCTCCCAGGAAGCAAGGTCACATGGACACCTGCTGCAGCAGAAGCATTCGCGGGGCTAAAAAGAGCACTACTCACCACCACACCACCAGACCCGACTCGACCATTTACCCAGGCAGTTGACGTTAAGAACGGCTACATGACATCTGTACTCCTCCAAGAACATGGAGGGCAGCAGAGACCAGTAGGTTACTTCTCAGCCAAGCTAGATCCAGTAGCCGCAGGGCTACCCCTCTGCTTGAAGGCAGTGGCCGCAGCAGAGAAGGCAGTTATGGCCTCACGAGACATAGTAGGATATTCACAGCTAACCCTGCTTGTTCCGCATGCTGTGTCTATGCTACTGCTTGAACAAAAGACATGTCACCTCTCTGCAGCGAGATGGTTACGCTATAACACCTGCTTGCTTGATATGCCGAACATAACTGTGAAACGCTGCAACGTCCTTAACCCAGCCACCCTTTTACCGACTCCAGGAGATGGAGATGAACATAACTGTGTGGCTGTTGTTAACACTGTTTGTTCCCCCAGAGTCGACCTAAAGGAGATACCACTCAGAATGTGGAAATGGAACTGTTTGTGGATGCTGTGTTTACTCCCAAAACAATTGTCTATACTGTATGTAAATGTGAAGCTCATATATCCAATGACGATTTTGGTCTCTAGGGGAAACGCCCAGGCTGATGCACGTAACCCTGTTAACCATTTCCTACTTACATGCATGACTCCTGCAGCACCTCCTCCCCGACAGCCCCATTAACAGGAACTACAAGGCCAGGGCCCTACCCGGTAAGTTGGATTCATGTGGAGAAAGTGTGGTTGTATCAAAAGGGAGGGGGTGTGGGAGGGGCCGGATGATAAGCCGTGCCTCCCCAAGTGGTTGGACCATGTGTCAAAAGGGGGAATGCTAGCATCTATCAATCAACAGCGGTTTACAAAGGGGTTTTCAATTTACTAAAAAAACATTTGTGAATCATGTATTAGCTGTGCCACTGACAACATAGGGAGAGGAATTCAGACAGCACCAACAGGTGAAAGATGCACTCCCGGTGTCGGTCTCTAGTCCCCTGCACGATCTCTGACCAGGACACTGGGTGGTCATCAAAGACCTCCGAAGGAAGTCGTGGAAACAACCCAGTTGGACCGGCCCGTACCAGATTCTGCTACCAACCCAATCCACCATCAAGGTCGGAGAGAGGGTGATGTGGGTGCACGCCCAGGACTGCAAGTGAGCACCAACACTGCCTGTGACCAAGGGTGACGACAGACCATCACCCAACCACGAGGAAGAGAAGTAGATGACCAAGAACGACGCACCCTAAGCTGTACACACACACACACACACACACACACACACACACACACACACACATACCTGATTCCTGATACGACCACACGGTGCAAGCCTAGCTCTGCCGTAGAAGGTCTGTACATAACCGCACATACACCTAGAAGCTGAAGGACACACCTCATACGACCACACCACACTGGTTACGTAGTGTACGCCTAACCAGACACCATACACATACATGTTGTGTATGGTGTACATGCGGGCCCACAGAAAACAAAGTTCATGTGGAATCCCCTGGACTCGACGATGGATCCCCAAAGACCAAAACCATGGCATCCCTTCAGATAACCAGGGCTGTGCGGGCTGCGAGGTACCACGTGCGTGCTAACTATCATTGCAGTGGTAATAGTGGCCCCGATCCTCTGGTGGGAAAACCAGACCCTGACAGATCGACCAAAAGGTAATGGCACGGCAGCAAAACAGCATTTAGCACATATTGCAAGGTTTAGTGTTAGAAGACTTGGGATGGTGTATTTCGAATCCTGATGAAGTAATATGCTTGATGTTATGCGATGTAAACGCTTATGATACTCTTGAAATAACTTTGTATTATGTGTGTGATAATAATGTTCATTATGATCAAAAGGGAGGAAATGTAGTGGGAAAATTACCATATACATATAAAGGTTCTACATGCCTGTATGTTTCTTTGTACTGCACACCATATTCTGATATAGACATGTTCCGCCTAGTTTGTTTTTCATGAACTCAGTGAACTAAGACTCCAGTACAACGGCACCATAGTCCAGTCAAGGTTGTATCCCTTGTTAGTGGAAAAACACCTTATCTGTGGAGTGAAGGCCCTCTCAGCTCGGGAGGAGACATCTCCTCCTCTCACCTTGAGGCACTCATCCTGTATGAACTCTGTGCACCCATGTTTTGCTACAACGGTGCATGAGTGCATTTTCCAGAACATTATACAATTGAAAGGCTGTGTATTTTTCTTTCATTTTTTTTACTGTCCATTTATTGGAACAAAACGGAATTTGCAGAACAGTTAGATAACTATATAATGTAACAGGTATGAGTAACATTGGTCAAAATATAGCAAAATACTGCTGTAGATATCGTACTTGTTAGTTTAAATGTGGAAAGCTGATTGAAACTCCTTCATTTTAACTTTGAATTAATTTTAATGTTGCTGTACTTGTTACATTGAAAACTGCTAAGCTCCTCTATACTGATTAACAGTAGGCCTATAAGTTTTATTTAGTAATTTACATTTGTTTTTTAATGACAACCGTATTTATTGATTAACCCCAACAGGAAATACATGTTTTTCTGCTTCTTAACTAGTTGCTGTCTTCATTTTTGTCTGGCATCAGTTCCTACAATAGAATGACTTACTAAAATTGAACAAAATGATTTCAGACCGCACAACACAAATCACAATACAAAAGTTTAATCACCAACAATATACAAAGTATAACGTCTGTACACAGATCTGAAAAAGAATTTCGCAAAATATCCTTGGAAAATAAAACAACCTCCATGTTTTGCTGAAAAGGTAAAATGGGACGGCCCTGGTCGTAAGAGAATATCGCTGTTGTACAAAAAAGATGACATTTAAAACGGCCATCTTAAAAACCATTAATAAAAGTGTGATGGATACAAAGACAAATTCATTTTGCACGACGCGTGGAGAATGTGAAATTTAACCGACCGAATTTAGTCTGTGTTTGGGGGGGGGGGGGGGAGTTTCCATCGGTAAAAATATTTGATGACTTCGAACCAGTTTTAACGTGCCACCCTGAAATACAAAAATACCGGATCGCTCCAGAAGTCGGATTGAAGTTAAGGTCTGTCTGTCTGTCTCTGTGTCTCTGTGTCTGTTCGTCAGTCCTCCAAGGCGAAGTCGTACGGCTTGAACTGCTCCCTCAGCCGCCCGCTGCACTCCTCCTCCTCGGCGCGCGTCTGCTTGCACTCCTTCCAGTCGGCGCGCGTGGGAATGTTGAGCAGCGCCTCGCTGGCCAGCACCTCCCTGTGGACACACGTGGTTCTATAAGAGTGCCCCCATTCCAAGAAGTGATTTTAGGGCATTTGGCCTAAAAGCATGACGCTTTATCCAAAGTGACTTACAAAGAGTACATTAGTTGAAGGAGACATCAATATATCACTGTGGTACATAAAGATAAGAATAGAGCAGGTTTCAAACATTCATAGTTGTGAGACTAATTTACATTTATATTCCTCTCAAATTGGGGAAGCAAGACTCATGAGCGTCAAAGTTAAAAACGGTAAAAAAAAGTACAAGAAAAAAAAAAAAAGGTATTCTAAAGGGGCCTCATTATACCAGGAAGTGTGTGTGTGATTAGCCTTTACAAGCCGTTTTACAATTTTCAAGTGACTAAAATTGGGACAAAGTGACAAGTAGGCGTGTTCACCTAGATGCATGCTGACTAGATCAGTTTACCTGGAGGTACAGTCCACTAGGATAGGCTGGTAGGTCAGGGGTGGGTAAACTATGGCCCACGGGCCACATACGGCCCGTTGCGTTGTTTAATCCGGCCCGTCGGCCATTTACATTAACAACAGTCCTTACATTTGTAGTATTCATTTTGCTGTTTTGTTTTTTTTCCCTCCAATTGATTCCTTAATTGGTTCCACTAGATCAGGTCACTAATAGGCGAGCCGCGGACCCAGACACGGACCTATAACCAATAAATTATTGAGTATTATACAATTTAGTTGTCGCGTTTTCTATTTTTAACTGGCGCGTCGTTTCTAGCCTTTACGGTACTGGCTTAGCAGGCCAATCAGGTCACGTCACGTGGACGCTACTTAGCCAATCAGATCATTGCAGTCAGTGAGCGAGTAGAAACAAACAGGCGCAGAAGACGAGAGCATGTTTATTCTTCCCACAGGCAGTTCAAAAACCCGTATGTCTCTTCTGTCCCGAGACTGTGGGCTATTATTAAAAGCGGCAATGTGAAGCCACTACGAGATCAAACATAAGTGTTTTCACCCAAACATACCCGCCCAAATCCTGAGACTTGAGGGCGCCAGAAAATACACCTTATCTTAAAAGGCCCAGTATGATCGATCCACCCAGAATTGCCTAACACATTCATTTCACTGCCCAACAACGTGCTAATGAATGTTCCCTTAGAGTTGCTTGGATTTTGGGTCCAACATAAAAAAACCATGACCCGACGGGTGGCATGAGTGCAGTAGCTTGAACCCTTGATTTGAGGGGAAACAAAAGAAGAGTTTTGTGCCAAAATCAAGGAAATACCTATGTCAGCATCATCAGCCACAAAGAAAACTGGAAATATTAAACCCAGGGTGTGCCCAGCTGGATGAAGCCATTCATAACCATGCATAGGTTTAGCTGTAGATGACTGATGTGTCTGACAATGCTCAAGCTGTTAGTTTATATAAGGTTCTTTCAACGAGGAGAAAGAAGTGGCAGTGGCAATATACAGTATATGCATCAATAACGCAAGTTAGACATTATGATCCTCATCTACTAATGGCCCGGCCCGCCTCTCAGTTTTAAAAACAAAATGTGGCCCTTTGAGCCAAAACGTTTGCCCACCCCTGATCTAGGTGGACATTCCCCACTTGTGATGTCACTAGACGGTAGTCACATGGCAATCGTGAAACGGCTTGTAATGGCTAATCACACTCACACCTGGTGCCATAATAGGGACCCTTTAATAAGTTCCTTATGATGAACAGTTATGGTTCACTTTCACACAACTTTACTCCTTGAAAACAAAAATGATAATTTTGAGGATTTTATGCATCACCAAATTTCAATTAAAATCTTCTGTGGCCCGTTAGCTGGCTATTAGCGGGCCATGTTGCCATAGCCCCTCCTCCATCTTACCTCCCGAACTGCAGGGGAAGTGTTTGGTGATGCGGTAGAAGGTTTCTCCCCTGTGTCCAGCTCCACGTAGAAATATGGTGTCCCCGGAGGCGCAATCTGAACCAAAAGGCAATGCGTTATGCTTCAGTGGGTCTAGAAATCAGTAGAAATGTTCCATCGTCTTTTATTTTATTTAGTTTGTTTGTCAGGGACAGTGCAATATTAATAGACAGCATTGGTAAATATGACAGAATTGGCCATGAGGTTCAACAAGCAGAGACAAATAACTTGGATGCAGAACAGCTTCAAAAAAAACATACAACAAAGACAGGCGGGTTCTGATTGGTCGGGGTGTGGGGCTGTGTGTGGTGTGGGTGGAGTACCTGCTTGAGGGTCGGTGTGCTCTGGGATCTCCATCAGCTCCATCTGCTGCTCCTGCGCCTGCACCATGAAGGCCTCCTTAATGTCCGCGGTGGCACACCTGTCCAGTGGCACCGGCACCACCTGGTGGAGATGGTGGAGAGATGCAGTCTTCAGTAGAGCACTTTCAGTACATTTTTAGATTGGAATTGTTTTCTTATTTTTCTCTGACATAATCTTTTGTCTTCTTTTATATATATATGACATTTTATCTCATCTCATTTTCATCTTTATAACCTAATTTAATTGATTTAACTTTACGTTTAAATGGATATTTCCCATGCCAGGTTCCCGGTTCCTGCCCACCCGTAGCTGGGAGGTTCCCGCCCACCTGTATCTGGAGGTTCCTAGAGGTTCCCGCCCACCTGTAGCTGAGAGGTTCCCGCCCACCTGTAACTGGATGTGGCTCTTTGCAGTAACACAGTAAAAAAATTGGCTCTTCGTCTCTGACTGGTTGGCCACCCCTGCGCTAGTGTGACGTCACAACGAAGGAATGTGGAAGCGCTAGAAGAAACACGTGAGAAGCGCTCTGAAAAAGAGGTTGTGGTTATTGAGCTGCATCGAGATGCATCAAGATGCATCGTAGAATCGAATCGAATCGTGGACAGCTGAATCGTAATCGAATCGAATCGTGAGGCCAGTGAAGATTCACAGCTCTAGAGTCACGTGATATCCCTGCTTCAAGTTAACAGTCTGTCTGTTACATCCGCCTGGGGTCCTGGTGTCTCCGGATTGGCTGTCTGGGGGGTGGGGATGAAAGGGTCTCCATGGATGGCCTTGCTGTCCCTGCTCCCTGGCTGAATGGCTGTCTTAGACGCGTTTTCATGTCTGCTTCCCTAGATGATTTGTTGTGTCTATATGGGTTAGGGTTAGGGTTAGGGTTAATAATCTCATAAGACGCTATTCCCCAATGATCCCTCTGTATGTATCTTGTGCTGGTGCACCTCTACTTGCTTCCCTACCGTTTTGGAGTTGGGGGGTTATTGCATTCGAGAGTAGTTCACAATTAATTTTCACAATAGGCGCTTGTGTGTTTCTAAGCGGTTAAACAGTAAAAGGTGATGGGTCTTCACAACTTTCATGGAAACGTTTATCCGACCTTACCAATGCTTGTGTGGGCATGAGTACATCATAAGACAGTGGGGCAACATCGGTTTAGGCATCAAACACCAAGCGTTTAGTCGCGAGAGGCATGGATGTCCAAACTGCACTTATCTCGCGCTCAAACACATTTTGCAGCCACGCACACAATCATGGCTTAAGGCACCTTCTACAATTCGCATCAACGCTATTCCACAATGATCCCTCTGTATGTATATGGTGCTAGGGTTAGTATAACCCTAACCTGTCGGCGTTAGGGTTAGTATAACCCTAACCCCGACACTAACTCTAACCCTTACTCCAACGCTACAATACACTTATAATACACTTCAGTGTATTATATTGTTAGATCAGACATTGTAGCTGTTCAGCCTTTACTTTTACTCCTGTCCACAGACCTGTTTACACGTTAGACAGCCGCATTATTTATGCCTGCATATCTGTTGTAACTCTAAACACAGAAGATAAAAAGAATAGTACACCTGGCTTCTTATGAGCTTCATAGATTCAAACGACAAATACACATCATGAAATTAACCAGTAATCTTGATCATGAATATATACCTGACAATATTGACGGTGACATTCAGATTTAGAAACACATAAAACTAATCAAATGTATTGGCAAGACTTACTGACCAAAGACACTTAAAAGTTTTATTCACTGCAGTTTTACAAAAGCTATTTAAAGAAACAAGTGCCTGTTATTCTTCTGACTCCATGTGTTCATACAGCTTATGGTGCGTTTTATATTTGACACTCGGCTGCATAGATTTTGCATCTTCATAAATAAAATATATTTTTCCATAATCACTGAACAAAACAATTTCCTAAACAACAATAAATAATGTTGGCCATCATTGGCAAACAGTTTTGCAAGACGTCAGGAGGTCCGCTACCCTTGTGTACCCCTAGGAGCTGAACAAATCAGGCGTCCTGCAAACACATAAAGGAGTCATCAAGTCCGGGAACCAGGCGGACAGTCTGTCGTGCACCGCCTGCTCAGTGGCCAGTGTATGTTGAGTCATGAGGGCACCAGCAGTGAGCGTTCATCTCACAGCTTGAAGCCCGAGTGAATGGCAACCACACCCCCCGTGAGATTGTAATACTTGACACGATAGAAGCCGGCGTCCTCAATCATCCCTTTGAATTCTTCCTGCCAAAACAACAAAACAGGGCGCTTTGTACCACAGAAGAATACAGGGAATGTCTAAACGTAACTTGGATTACAATTTTTTTTTAAAGTGACTCACCTGATCAGGGAACTTACGGATGCTCTCTACCAGATACTGGTAGGACTTCCAGTCTCCAGCGATCACCTCTCCCAACACTGGGATCATCTGGAAACTGTAGGCGTCATAAAGCCTGCGGAATAAGACGGGAGACTTTTAGAATATGCAGAGAGAAGACTCATGAATGACAGGTCTAATTCTAAATCACACACACATCTAAACGTGTGTGGGTGTCACATTTCTATTCGATTTAATATGAATAATTCTAATAAATGATTTGACAACTCAATGCATCCAGGGCGCCAACTGTTGTGGCTTCACTAAACTAAATAAAGAGTTGACATTCCACCATTAGCAGGCCCTCACCGTGGCCCCTCCCTCTCTCTCACCTGGCGAGCATAGAGTTGGTCACCTTGCTGAACTCCAAGCACAGGAACCGTCCCCCAGGCTTCAGCACTCGCCAGGCCTCCTGTAGTGCCTGCACCACACAGTGGAGTCAACAGGAAGAGACAAAATGAAGAGAATCACTGAGGTCACTGCTTTACATGTTAATGCACAGGCGGAGTCGATTCACAGAGTGGGTTGACCTCGGTTACCTGGTCGATGTGCGTGACGTTACGGATGCCGAACGCCACGGTGTACACGTCGAAAAGGTCATTGCCGAAGGGCAGCTCCTCTGCGTCGCCCGTTACCCAGGACAGCCCTGGCGCGCGCGCACACACACACACACGGGGGGGGGGAGTTTCCATCGGTAAAAATATTTGATGACTTCGAACCAGTTTTAACGTGCCACCCTGAAATACAAAAATACCGGATCGCTCCAGAAGTCGGATTGAAGTTAAGGTGTGTCTGTCTGTCTGTCTGTCTCTGTGTCTCTGTGTCTGTTCGTCAGTCCTCCAAGGCGAAGTCGTACGGCTTGAACTGCTCCCTCAGCCGCCCGCTGCACTCCTCCTCCTCGGCGCGCGTCTGCTTGCACTCCTTCCAGTCGGCGCGCGTGGGGATGTTGAGCAGCGCCTCGCTGGCCAGCACCTCCCTGTGGACACACGTGGTTCTATAAGAGTGCCCCCAATCCAAGAAGTGATTTTAGGGCATTTGGCCTAAAAGCATGACGCTTTTATCCAAAGTGACTCACAAAGAGTACATTAGTTGAAGGAGACATCAATATATCACTGTGGTACATAAAGATAAGAATAGAGCAGGTTTCAATCATTCATAGTTGTGAGACTAATTTACATTTATATTCCTCTCAAATTGGGGAAGCAAGACTCATGAGCGTCAAAGTTAAACGGTAAAAAAAAGTACAAGAAATAAAAAATAAGGTATTCTAAAGGGGCCTCATTATACCAGGAAGTGTGTGTGTGATTAGCCTTTACAAGCCGTTTTACAATTTTCAAGTGACTAAAATTGGGACAAAGTGACAAGTAGGCGTGTTCACCTAGATGCATGCTGACTAGATCAGTTTACCTGGAGGTACAGTCCACTAGGATAGGCTGGTAGGTCAGGGGTGGGTAAACTATGGCCCACGGGCCACATACGGCCCGTTGCGTTGTTTAATCCGGCCCGTCGGCCATTTACATTAACAACAGTCCTTACATTTGTAGTATTCATTTTGCTGTTTTGTTTTTTTTCCCTCCAATTGATTCCTTAATTGGTTCCACTAGATCAGGTCACTAATAGGCGAGCCGCGGACCCAGACACGGACCTATAACCAATAAATTATTGAGTATTATACAATTTAGTTGTTGCGTTTCTATTTTAACTGGCGCATCGTTTCTAGCCTTTACGGTACTGGCTTAGCAGGCCAATCAGGTCACGTCACGTGACGCTACTTAGCCAATCAGATCATTGCAGTCAGTGAGCGAGTAGAAACAAACAGGCGCAGAGACGAGAGCATGTTTATTCTTCCCACAGGCAGTTCAAAACCCGTATGTCTCATCTGTCCCGAGACTGTGGCTATTATTAAAAGCGGCAATGTGAAGCCACTACGAGACAAAACATAAGTGTTTTCACCAAACATACCCGTCCAAATCCGAACTGAGGGCGCAGAAAATAAACGATTTGAGAGCCCAGTATGATCGATCCACCAGAATCCTAACACATTCATTCACTGCCCAACAACGTGCTCATGAATGTTCCCTTAGAGTTGCTTGGATTTTGGGTCAACATAAAAAAACCATTGACCGACGGAGTGCATGAGTGCAGTAGCTGAACCCTTATTTGAGGGGAAACAAAAAGAAGAGTTTTGTGCCAAAATCAAGGAAATACCTATGTCAGCATCATCAGCCACAAAGAAAACTGAAATATTAACCCAGGGTGTGCCCAGCTGGATGAAGCCATTCATAACCATGCAGGACCGGCCCGTACCAGATTCTGCTACCAACCCAATCCACCATCAAGGTCGGAGAGAGGGTGATGTGGGTGCACGCCCAGCACTGCAAGCAAGCACCAGCACTGCCTGTGACCAAGGGTGACGACAGACCATCACCCAACGACCAGGAAGAGAAGCAGATGACCAAGAACGACGCACCCTGAGCTGTACACACACACCTGATTCCTGATACGACCACACGGTGCAAGCCTAGCGCTGCCGTAGAAGGTCTATACATAACCGCACATACACCTAGAAGCTGAAGGACACACCTCATACGACCACACCACACTGGTTACGTAGTGTACGCCTAACCAGACACCATACACATACATATACAGCGGGCCACAGAAAACAAAGTTCATGTGGAACCCCTGGACTCGACGATGGATCCCCAAAGACCAAAACCATGGCATCCCTTCAGATAACCAGGGCTGTGCGGGCTGCGAGGTACCACGTGCGTGCTAACTATCATTGCAGTGGTAATAGTGGCCCCGATCCTCTGGTGGGAAAACCAGACCCTGACAGATCGACCAAAAGGTAATGGCACGGCAGCAAAACAGCATTTAGCACATATTGCAAGGTTTAGTGTTCGAATCCTGATGAAGTAATATGCTTGATGTTATGCGATGTAAACGCTTATGATACTCTTGAAATAACTTTGTATTATGTGTGTGATAATAATGTTCATTATGATAAAAAGGGAGGAAATGTAGTGGAAAAATTACCATATACATATAAAGGTTCTACATGCCTGCACACCATATTCTGATATAGACATGTTAGCCTAGTTTGTTTTTCATGAACTCAGTGAACTAAGGCTCCAGTACAACGGCACCATAGTCCAGTCAAGGTTGTATCCCTTGTTAGTGAAAAACACCTTATCTGTGGAGTGAAGGCCCTCTCAGCTCGGGAGGAGACATCTCCTCCTCTCACCTTGAGGCACTCATCCTGTATGAACTCTGTGCACCCATGTTTTGCTACAACGGTGCATGAGTGCATTTTCCAGAACATTATACAATTGAAAGGCTGTGTATTTTTCTTTCATTTTTTTTACTGTCCATTTATTGGAACAAAACGGAATTTGCAGAACAGTTAGATAACTATATAATGTAACAGGTATGAGTAACATTGGTCAAAATATAGCAAAATACTGCTGTAGATATCGTACTTGTTAGTTTAAATGTGGAAAGCTGATTGAAACTCCTTCATTTTAACTTTGAATTAATTGTAATGTTGCTGTACTTGTTACATTGAAAACTGCTAAGCTCCTCTATACTGATTAACAGTAGGCCTATAAGTTTTATTTAGTAATTTACATTTGTTTTTTAATGACAACCGTATTTATTGATTAACCCCAACAGGAAATACATGTTTTTCTGCTTCTTAACTAGTTGCTGTCTTCATTTTTGTCTGGCATCAGTTCCTACAATAGAATGACTTACTAAAATTGAACAAAATGATTTCAGACCGCACAACACAAATCACAATACAAAAGTTTAATCACCAACAATATACAAAGTATAACGTCTGTACACAGATCTGAAAAAGAATTTCGCAAAATATCCTTGGAAAATAAAACAACCTCCATGTTTTGCTGAAAAGGTAAAATGGGACGGCCCTGGTCGTAAGAGAATATCGCTGTTGTACAAAAAAGATGACATTTAAAACGGCCATCTTAAAAACCATTAATAAAAGTGTGATGGATACAAAGACAAATTACATTTTGCACGACGCGTGGAGAATGTGAAATTTAACTGACCGAATTTAGTCTGTGTTTGGGGGGGGGGGGAGTTTCCATCGGTAAAAATATTTGATGACTTCGAACCAGTTTTAACGTGCCACCCTGAAATACAAAAATACCGGATCGCTCCAGAAGTCGGATTGAAGTTAAGGTGTGTCTGTCTGTCTGTCTGTCTCTGTGTCTCTGTGTCTGTTCGTCAGTCCTCCAAGGCGAAGTCGTACGGCTTGAACTGCTCCCTCAGCCGCCCGCTGCACTCCTCCTCCTCGGCGCGCGTCTGCTTGCACTCCTTCCAGTCGGCGCGCGTGGGGATGTTGAGCAGCGCCTCGCTGGCCAGCACCTCCCTGTGGACACACGTGGTTCTATAAGAGTGCCCCCAATCCAAGAAGTGATTTTAGGGCATTTGGCCTAAAAGCATGACGCTTTTATCCAAAGTGACTCACAAAGAGTACATTAGTTGAAGGAGACATCAATATATCACTGTGGTACATAAAGATAAGAATAGAGCAGGTTTCAATCATTCATAGTTGTGAGACTAATTTACATTTATATTCCTCTCAAATTGGGGAAGCAAGACTCATGAGCGTCAAAGTTAAACGGTAAAAAAAAGTACAAGAAATAAAAAATAAGGTATTCTAAAGGGGCCTCATTATACCAGGAAGTGTGTGTGTGATTAGCCTTTACAAGCCGTTTTACAATTTTCAAGTGACTAAAATTGGGACAAAGTGACAAGTAGGCGTGTTCACCTAGATGCATGCTGACTAGATCAGTTTACCTGGAGGTACAGTCCACTAGGATAGGCTGGTAGGTCAGGGGTGGGTAAACTATGGCCCACGGGCCACATACGGCCCGTTGCGTTGTTTAATCCGGCCCGTCGGCCATTTACATTAACAACAGTCCTTACATTTGTAGTATTCATTTTGCTGTTTTGTTTTTTTTCCCTCCAATTGATTCCTTAATTGGTTCCACTAGATCAGGTCACTAATAGGCGAGCCGCGGACCCAGACACGGACCTATAACCAATAAATTATTGAGTATTATACAATTTAGTTGTCGCGTTTCTATTTTAACCGGCGCATCGTTTCTAGCCTTTACGGTACTGGCTTAGCGGGCCAATCAGGTCACATCACGTGACGCTACTTAGCCAATCAGATCATTGCAGTCAGTGAGCGAGTAGAAACAAACAGGCGCAGAGACGAGAGCATGTTTATTCTTCCCACAGACAGTTCAAAACCCGTATGTCTCATCTGTCCCGAGACTGTGGCTATTATTAAAAGCGGCAATGTGAAGCCACTACGAGACAAAACAGTGTTTTCACCAAACATACCCGTCCAAATCCGAACTGAGGGCGCAGAAAATAAACGATCTGAGAGCCCAGTATGATCGATCCACCAGAATCCTAACACATTCATTCACTGCCCAACAACGTGCTAATGAATGTTCCCTTAGAGTTGCTTGGATTTTGGGTCAACATAAAAAAACCATTGACCGACGGAGGGGTTGTTAAGGAGTGCATGAGTGCAGTAGCTGAACCCTTATTTGAGGGGAAACAAAAAGAAGAGTTTTGTGCCAAAATCAAGGAAATACCTATATCAGCATCATCAGCCACAAAGAAAACTGAAATATTAACCCAGGGTGTGCCCAGCTGGATGAAGCCATTCATAACCATGCATGGGTTTAGCTGTAGATGACTGATGTGTCTGACAATGCTCAGCTGTTAGTTTATATAAGGTTCTTCAATGAGGAGAAGAAAGAAGTGGCAGTGGCATAGTGGCAATATACAGTATATGACATCATAACGCAAGTTAGACATTATGATCATCATCTACTAATGGCCCGGCCCATTTCTCAGTTTTAAAAACAAAATGTGGCCCTTGAGCCAAAAAGTTTGCCTACCCCTGATCTAGGTGGACATTCCCCACTTGTGATGTCACTAGACGGTAGTCACATGGCAATCATGAAACGGCTTGTAATGGCTAATCACACTCACACCTGGTGCCATAATAGGGACCCTTTAATAAGTTCCTTTATGATGAACAGTTATGGTTCACTTTCACACAACTTTACCTCCTTGAAAACAAAATGATAATTTTGAGGATTTTATGCATCACCAAATTTCAATTAAATCTTCTGTGCCCGTTAGCTGGCTATTAGCGGCCATGTTGCCATAGCCCCTCCATCTTACCTCCCGAACTGCAGGGGGAAGTGTTTGGTGATGCGGTAGAAGAGTTTCTCCCCTGTGTCCAGCTCCACGTAGAAATATGGTGTCCCCGGAGGCGCAATCTGAACCAAAGGCAATGCGTTATGCTTCAGTGGGTCTAGAAATCAGTAGAAATGTTCCATCGTCTTTTATTTTATTTAGTTTGTTTGTCAGGGACAGTGCATATTAATAGACAGCATTGTAAATATGACAGAATTGGCCATGAGGTTCAACAAGCAGAGACAAATAACTTGGATGGCAGAACAGCTTCAAAAAAACATACACAAAGACAGGCGGGTTCTGATTGGTCGGGGTGTGGGGCTGTGTGTGGTGTGGGTGGAGTACCTGCTTGAGGTCGGTGTGCTCTGGGATCTCCATCAGCTCCATCTGCTGCTCCTGCGCCTGCACCATGAAGGCCTCCTTAATGTCCGCGGTGGCGCACCTGTCCAGTGGCACCGGCACCACCTGGTGGAGAGGTGGAGAGATGCAGTCTTCAGTAGAGCACTTCTCAGTACATTTTTAGATTGGAATTGTTTTCTTATTTTTCTCTGACATAATCTTTTGTCTTCTTTTATATATATATGACATTTTATCTCATCTCATTTTCATCTTTATAACCTAATTTAATTGATTTAACTTTACGTTTAAATGGATATTTCCCATGCCAGGTTCCCGGTTCCTGCCCACCCGTAGCTGGGAGGTTCCCGCCCACCTGTATCTGGAGGTTCCTAGAGGTTCCCGCCCACCTGTAGCTGAGAGGTTCCCGCCCACCTGTAACTGGACTGGTCCCAGTGCGGCTCACGTGCGTCTCATCAATCAATCAATCAGAAACATGACGTCATCCAACATCCAACCAGTGACACCACTCAGCCGTAACTGACCGGTTAATATTCACAGTTCAGGCACACTTGTTGTTGCGCTTCCACTAGCGGCAGTACGGTGGTGGCTCCTCCCCCTGCTGCTGCTCCTCCTCCCCCTGCTGCTCCTCCCCCAGCTCCTCCAGAGAGGAAGCGCAGCGAGCAGAGACTCCTCCGTGTTCTGCAGCCCAGCTGACCGAAGACCCGAACAGGTGAGGCTAACAACATCACATTATAATATAACATCACATTATAACATCACATCATAACATCACATCATATCATAATCACATCATAACATCACATCATATAACATCACATCAATAACATCATATCATATATAATTACAACATTCACATCATATAACATCACATTAAATATAACAACATCATAACATCACATCAATTAAATTCAACTAAGAATAACATCCACTTTATAAACATCCACATGTCATAAATCATTATATAAATAACATCACATCATTATACGATCACATATACTAATAGCCATAACATTCAACTTATAATATTAACAACAATCAACATTATCAAAGAATTACCGCTCGCCGCGGCTCTTGTAGAATTGATGCAGCGCCGCCTTGTAGCGCTCCATCTCCTCCACCACCTCGGACGCCAGCTCCACCACGGACTGGTAGTGGCCGATGGGCAGCACCAGCACATGGTACGGCGTCAGCCCGCCCTTGGCCAGCGCCAGGTAACACTGGGGGGCAGAGATCGTACGAGATTGGAGAAAGATCGGACGTCACGTGGGCACGCATAATGTTGTGTCAAAAGAGAAACATGATATTTCGGATGTTCTGCGTCAGTTCACGAATTGATCCATCTGGGCGAATTTTCTCTATTAGTTTGTTTTATTCATAATAATAATAATAATAAACGTTGTATGCCACCTTTCATCCATAACATGCAACTCAAAGTGCTTTACATTGTAGCGTTAAAAAACAACACACAAACAAATTAATTGGTACATACCAATAAATAAAATATCCAACAAAAAGGCAGACAAATAAAAGTTGTAAAAATTGTAGTGGAAAAACGTACAAAATTAACTAAATGCCTCCTGGAATAAGTAGGTGTTCAGTTGTCTTTTACAGATGCTACCCCACCCCCCAACCCCCCAACCCCCTGGGCTTAACAGTAGTAACAACTAAACACTAAATTATATGTAAGACACAAGTAAATAACAGTAGTAACAACTAAAGCAACTAGAGGCTGCTATTGTACATAGTGCAGGTTTGGTCCCAAATTGTGCTTGGAATAACAAATACTCACATGTGTTCCTATGCTGATTACCAAGTGCTTCTCCACCTGAGGACTGGCCAGACAGAACCAGCAGGGCCCGGTGTGCTGAGCTGCAGGCGGGAGGAGCAAAAGAAGAAGAAGAAGAAATTAAAACAGAGTCAGTGACTGGGTGAGTGAGCGTAGGTGAGATGTGAGTCAGTGGAGAGATGTAAGTGTAAAGTGGTTAGCGAGAGGCTAACCATTGAAGTGAAGTCAAACAATCTGTGTGCTTGTGGTTTTATGGCTGTGTTGCGTTTCCACACAATACTACTAATATACTCGTCCTTATTACATATCACAGTTACAATCGTGACTTTTTGTTTCTCTTTGAGTTTTGAGTGTCGAGGCGCAAAAAACGCTTTCAGAAAAGCATTTGTAACTTTTAATCTTTTACTCTTTGGGACAAAATGTAAACTTGATTGTAGAGGAGAAAGAAAACGAAGGAGATTGCTACTTTACTTGTCACTTTTTACCATACTTATTGGGTACTTACTATTTTCAGAGTTGTTTTAGAATTTATTTATAAGAATACTGTTTAGAAGAATACTTTTTTACTGTACTTACTTAGGTACTATTACTAATTGTTTAGAGTTGTTTAGAAGAGTACTGCAGGAGTGAATGGGGAGTAAGCATTCCATTGTACTGTTACATATGGCAATAAAGAAATTGAATCTTGAATCTTGAATCTGAGATAATGTACATAAATAATACATAAGTTCTAATTACATCATAGACTCTCCAAGCTTTTCGTGATCGGATCGTGGAAAGATAGACGCCATCGACGGCTTGGCTGCAGGTGTTGTTGCTGGTCTCCCCTCCTGTGCCCACTCGTGGCCTTCCCGTGCCCCAACCTCTCCTCATCTGAAGTGGCCGTCTTCTCGGTGCTCTCTCGGCCTGCATTAATGGTTGACCTTATGATCAGAACATTATTCCCCGGGACCAGAGGGTCTGGACTCTGGTTCTGGTCTTCCTGGTTCTGGTCTCCCTGGTTCTGTACTCTGGTTCTTGTCTTCCTCGTTCTGGGTTCTCTGGTTCTGGACTCTCTGTGGTTCTGGATTCTCGGGTTCAGGATTCTCTGGTTCTGGACTCCCTGGTTCTAGACTCCCTGGTTCTGGCTCCTCCCTGTTGAACACCAACGGCTCACATTAGACTCGAGTTGGAGATAAAGTCACACCTGAGGGACGCCACTCAACACAGGTGGCTCTATGGTAAATACATATTCATGTGAGCCAATCAGAAACGGCAATGCAGCAGCCTCCCTGTGGGAGTGTGTGTTTGGTGGCTGGCCTAATTGGGGGGGTGGGGCTGCAGCCTCACCTGGCCTGAGTTAGAGTCTGGGGGGGTGGGGCTACAGCCTCACCTGGCCCAGTTAGACTGTGGGGCTACAGCCTCACCTGGGCCCAGTTAGAGTCTGGTGGGTGGGGCTACAGCCTCACCTGGCCCAGTTTAGAGTCTGGGTGGTGTGGGGCGTACAGCTCCACGTACTGCGCCGCACAAACGCTAGCGAGACCAGATAATGAGGCCCCACTAAAGCCACCACCCTAAACACACACACACTATACAGAATCTTTGAGCACCAATAATAAAATAAAGTACGTGCAATAAATACGGCCGATACACGGCCGAATAAATAATGACCTCTAAATCAACACTAAAACCCATTTAGTTCAAGGGATATGGCGAGATATCGGTCCATTTAGTATGCCTTTAAGATAAGATCGAATTTAATAATCTTATAAGATAAGATAGAACTTTATTAATCTCAAAGGAAATTCTTGTGCCAGAGGTTGCTCAAAAATACCCAACAAACATAGAATAATAAACAAAGTAATAAACGATAGAATAAAATAATACATTTACAAATCTACAGTGAATAAGCCTCAGGAAAAATATAGGTAAGATATTCAGTAAGCAAAGCAAGTTGGCAATGGTATTGAGAAGTAATAGTGAGAAGTATTATTGCACATGAGAAATATTGCACATGATGAAAGCACAGATCCTCTTCAAACACACACACACCTCCTCGGTGTTATTCGCTCGATCAAGCCGTAGATCTATGTGGTGCCGATCAAAATGACATGTTGATCCCGCTTGTCTCATTCTGCTACTTATCCGAGCAGTTTCGCCGTCGACGTCTCCTCGAGCCAACTCGCTGACACACACACACACACGCACGCGCATGCACACACACGCACACACGCATGCACACAAACACACACAACACAACACACACCCACACACACACATCACACACACACACACACACACACAACCACACACACACACACACACACACACACACACATTGAGGGGGATATAGACGTGTGTGTGTGTTCCTCTAAGGAGCCACACCAGCAATCAACTCGACCAAGAACACAGGTTTAAAGGGGACATATTGTGAGTGTGGTTAGCCATCACGAGCCATTGCCACGTGACTACCGTCTAGTGCAGAGGTGGGCAAACTACGGCCCGCGGGCCACATACGGCCCGTTGCGTTGTTTAATCCGGCCCGTCGGGCATTTACATTAACAACAGTCCTATAATACATTTAAATTTGTAGTATTCATTTTGCTGTTTTTTTTCTTCCTGCAATTGATTCCTTAATTGGTTCCACTAGATCAGAGGACACTAATATGCGGACCGTGGTCCGGGTCCGGACCCAGACGCCGTCATATCCGGACCCGGACCTATAACCAATAAATTATTGAGTATTATACAATTTAGTTGTCGCGTTTCTATTTTAACCGGCGCATCTTTTCTAGCCTTTACGGCACTGGAGAGAACAGAGCCTTTAATAAGAGAAAGGTAATAGTGAGAGAACAGAGCCTTTAATGAAGATTGGACAGACGTGTACATGTTTATTCTTCCCACGGACAGTTCAAAACCCGTATGTCTCATCTGTCCCGAGACTGTGGCTATTATTAAAAGCGGCAATGTGAAGCCACTATGAGACAAAACAGTGTTTTCACCAAACATACCCGCCCAAATCCGAACTGAGGGCGCAGAAAATAAACGATCTGAGAGCCCAGTATGATCGATCCACCAGAATCCTAACACATTCATTCACTGCCCAACAACGTGCTGATGAATGTTCCCTTAGAGTTGCTTGGATTTTGGGTCAACATAAAAAAACATTGACCGACGGAGGGGTTGTTAAGGAGTGCATGAGTGCAGTAGCTGAACCCTTATTTGAGGGGAAACAGAGTTTTGTGCTAAAATCAAGGAAATGCCTACAGTATATCAGCATCATCAGCCGAATCAGGGAGGATG
>PIJE02000274.1:281531-308853 GCA_002895965.2 Coryphaenoides rupestris | reverse complement strand
TTAAACTTCTTGAGTGTTGAATCTTATCCTGCCTCTACCCAATGTTTTGTTTTTTTTAGTCTATGCTCTACTAGTACTAACCTTTTCTTCAAATTGCACCTTTTAATTGCTTACATGTTTTTCTATATTATATTATTATATATATATTATAATAGAATATTATTTTTTAATTTAGAATTTCTATATTGGTACTTTCTGTTTAATGTTCAATGTTACGCACCACAAAAAATTAACAAAAGCACATTCCTTGTAAAAAGTAAGACAATAAAGCAGATTCTGATTCTGATGCTGATTCTGTGCTCTGCCCTGCTTATCTGGCAAACGTCGGGGCCTCTCAGAGCAGACCTGAGCCTCCATCCTGGTCCCCTGCGAGTCCCCGGACCCAAAACAGGAAGTAAGTAGAGCGAAATCAAAAGTAAAAACCACTTTGTATCGTGGCCTCGTCGCGGAGGGCACTCGATAAAACGAAAAAAAGCGCTCGATATATCGCCATATATCGCCATATCGCCGACATACACACACACACACACACACTAGCGCTAACACTCAGCAGTAACATGGCGTCGCTGGGGCTTTGTTGTTGTTGTTCTTGTCTACTTTCATTTGTTGTTGTTGTTGTTGTGTACAAGCTTGACCGCCAATTGGTACTTTAATATATTTAATATATGTATTTTGCCGCATATACATTAAACACAACGATACGATATATGAACATATCGCGACAGACGTGGAGGTTGATTCATTACCATCCATCCATCCATCCATTTCGTCCGCTTATCCGGGGTCGGGTCGCGGTGGCAGCCGGCTAAACAGGGCCCCCCAGGCTTCCTTCTCCCCAGCCACACTCTAGTTCCTCCTGGGGGATCCCGAGGCGTTCCCAGGCCAGACAAGATATATAATCTCTCCAGCGAGTTCTGGGTCTGCCCCGGGGTGTCCTCCCAGTTGGACGTGCCCGGAAAACCTCCAAAGGGAGGCGCCCGGGGGGCATCCTAATCAGATGCCCGAACCCACCTCAGCTGAGTCCTTTCTACGCAGCGGAGCAGCGGCTCTACTCTGAGCTCCCTCCGGATGTCTGAGCTCCTCACCCTATCTCTAAGGCTGAGCCCAGCCACCCTGCGGAGGAAACTCATTTTGGCCGCTTGTATCCACAATCTCATTCTTTCGGTCACTACCCAAAGCTCGTGACCATAAGTGAGGGTTGGAACGTAGATGGACCTGTAAATCGAGAGCTTCACCTTCCGGCTCAGCTCCCTCTTCACCACAACGGACCGGTACATCGCCCGCATCACTGCAGACGCTGCACCAATCCGTCTGTCCATCTCCCGCTCCATTTTGCCCTCACTCGTGAACAAGACCCCGAGATACTTGAACTCCTTCGCTTGAGGCAGCAACTCACTCCCAACCCGGAGGGAACACTCCACCGTTTTCCGGCAGAGAACCATGGCCTCAGACTTGGAGGTGCTGACTCTCATCCCGACCGCTTCACACTCGGCTGCAAACCGCCCCAGTGCATGCTGGAGGTCACGGTCTGATGTAGCCAACAGAACCACATCATCTGCAAAGAGCAGAGATGCAATTCTGAGGTCCCCAAACCGGACACTCTCCTCACCTCGGCTGCGCCTTGAGATTCTGTCGATGAAGATCACGAACAGAACCGGTGACAAGGGACAACCTTGGCGGAGTCTAACACCCATTGAGAACGTGCTTGACTTTGTGCCGAGAATACGGAAGCAGCTCGCACTTTGTTCGTACAGGGACCGAATGGCACGTACCAACGGCTCCGGTACCCCATACTCCTGTAGTACCCCCCACAGGATTCCCCGGTCATAGGCCTTCTCCAAGTCCACAAAGCACATGTAGACTGGATAGGCAAACTCCCATGCGCCCCCCAACAACCCTGCGAGGGGAAAGAGCTTCATTACCATCCATCTTTTTCTTTTAGTGCTCATCTATTTCAGTATTATTTTCTATATTCTACAGTTACATAAATAATAAATAGCATCATCATACCATCATCAAAAGCTATACTCAACAACACAACACCTCTGTTCATCAAAATGTTCATTTCAAACTGAGATATTCTGCTTTGTATAACATCATTTATATCCATGACAATACTATTTATATATATATATAGGCTATATATACATTTGTATATATATCTATCTAATAAATGTAAAAATAATGTAAGTTAATAAGTTATTGTTTTCTTGAATACCTGCTGATTATATAAGCGTAGAGTAGCCTACATGTTACAAAAAGCGACTTACAACAAGTACATTTGTGGAAGTGTCGAGATGTACGTTGATGATCTTTCAGCAAATGTATTATTCAACATTTCTGTCAAAAATAAATGAATCAAAGAAAAGTATATTTCTGCTGACTTGTAAAAGACATACAGACATACATGAACACGGCATCAGATGCTTAACCTAGCCTAGGCTGTCTCCGGGCGTTAAGCTCATCTTAAGATCCCCTATGATGCCACCAGGTGTGAGTGTGATTAGCCGTTGCGAGCCGTTTCACAATTGCCATGTGACTACCGTCTAGTGACATCACAAGCGGGAATGTCCACCTAGATGTATGATGACTAGATCAGTTCACCTGTCAGTACAGTCCAGTCCACTAGGTTAGGCTGGTAGACTGATCATACATCTAGGTGGACATTCCCACTTGTGACGTCAACTTTCATTTAAAGCAGACGCAATGTCCGCAGCTTATGCGGATGATGATGTCGTCACTTTTCTTTTTCCTCTGTTGCCAAGTTATGAGCGAGGGGGCGGACGAAGGGGAGGCCGTCACCCTGGAGATGGTCAACGCCGTCACACTCACGCGGGACAGTGACGGGAGCCTCATATTGCACTGCCCCCAGACCGGTGCGATGATGTAACACACACGCACACACAGTTTTACAGCTTTCATTCTTTGCATTATAATAAAGTAGAGCACTTGCAATCTGTTGAACATGCATGACTGCTGTATTAATGGATGTGTATTGTATAATCTATTAATTACCGTTGGATTAGATAGTCAATACTTACATATATATGATATTAATATTGCAAAGATTGCATGAGCTGGTCTCTTTTCAGCCTTGTAAAAATAGTGTGTCTGCGTGTGTGTGCATGTGCGTGTGTGTGTGTGTGTGTGTGTGTGTGTGTGTGCGCAGACGAAGCTTCTGAGCCTGTTCAGAAGCGTATCCGCCTGACGGTGGAGGAGCAGGAGGACCCTGAGGAGACCCAGTTCACTGTGGTCACCCAACCGCGTGAGAAACACACTCACACATCTTCCATCACCTCGTATGCAACTTCAACATTTTCTTTGGATTTGCATGGAGTAAAATCTTGTTAGGATCTTTTTATAAAAAAATATTTGTGGGTGGCAGTAGCTCAGGAGGTAAGAGCGGTTGTCTGGCAACAAGTGGAAGGTTGCTGGTTCGATCCCCGGGCTCCGCCTCCTAGCTAAGTGTCGAGGTGTCCCTGAGCAAGACACCACCTAACCCTAACTGCTCCTGACGTGTTGGTTGTTACCTTGCATGGTTGACACCGCCGTCGGTGTATGAATGGGTGAATGTGAGGCAATACTGTAAAGGCTTTGGATAAAATCCATTTCACATTTTTCCATTGTGGTGAAGGCACTTGTAGTTGAAGAATCTGATCACTTAAGCGGAAACATTGCAAAGTAGTAATTAATGGTCTTTTGATAGAAAACGTATTAATGTTAATATAATGTATATTGATTAACATAATAATCCATCCATCTATGATCCTCGAGCGTAACCTGGTCATAACATGATATTTTTAAAGACTCATTTTCACAATAACAATAACAGCAACAACAAAAACAATAACATGTCCATCCCTCTTTCTCTGTCTCTACCACACCTCCCTAGTGTCGGAGAACGATGAAAGTTTTGAGCTGACCATGACGGCCACGGCAGACAGTGAGCTCACAGAGGAGAGCGTGGCGCAGATCCAGGTACTGCTAGCGGGTGGCTAAAAGCTAAGATAATTAGCTTAGCCTAGCCTAGCCTCATAAGCGCCTCATATTTCCTTCTCATGTCAGGTTCATTTCCTTCCTCCGTTTTCTATTTCTATTACTCTTTCCTGAATGAGAACTTATTAGCAGCATTTTGTCTCTTAATTAGATTAGAATCTTGGCTCCCAAACAAGCAGCTAATTATACTAATACCCACCTTGGTGTGTGTGTATGCGCGCGTGTGTGTGTGGGGGTGGGGTTGGGTGGGGGTGGGGTTGGGTGTGGGTGGTTGGGTGGGCGTCTAGATCTTACAGGTGGACGCGGAGGCCCTCTCTCCTCAGCAGAAGGCAGGCGGTGACGACGTGTCTCCCGTCAGCCAGGCCTGGTTCACCACCAAGGAGGACAAGGACACACTGGCCAACAAGGGTAGGTAGAGACACGCACGCACACACACACACGCACGCACGCACGCACGCACGCACACACACACACACACATGTGTTTTTGCATGTATCTCCATCTGTGTGTGTGGCGGCTAGAGTGAAATCTACTGGGTTCGATCCTCTGTATCCGAACCCACTCCTGCTCCTCAATAACGCGTCTATCTAAAACTCACTGCAAGTCACTTTGGATAATGATGTCTGATATGTGTAGAAGCAGCTAACCAGCTAACTGGCTTGTGTGTTGTGCTGTTCCGCTGTGCGCAGGCCACACGTGGAAGCAGGGCATGTGGTCCAAGGAGGAGATAGACATCCTGGTGAACAACATCGCCCGCTACGTGAAGGTAGGGGGGCGCTCCAACCACTCAATCCTGCAGTTGTGGGGGTTCTCGGTGTGCCAAGATGGCGGCCAGACACCTGATGCATTGATTAGATTGGTCATCACGAATATAAATATGGGAACTCTGTCTTGCCAATCCAACCAATATCACCCGCCAATAACGACACACATGCATGTGTACATGTACTGCATATTGTGTGTGCGCGCCTGCGTGTCTGTCTGTGCCTGCGTGTGTCTGTCTGTTTGTGTGTGTGTGTGTCTGTCTGTCTGTCTGTCTGTGTGCCTGTGTGTGTCTGTCTGTTTGTGTGTGTGTGTGTGTGTGTGTGTGCGCACGTGAATGTGTGTGTGTGTGTGTGTGTTTCTGTCTGCCTGTGTCTGTCTGTCTGTACGCGTGTGTCTGTGTGTGTGCGCGCATGCGTGTGTCTGTCTGTCTGTCTGTGTGTGTGTGCATGCCTGCATGTGTCTGTCTGTCTGCATTTCTGTGTGTGTTTCTGTGTGTGTGTCTGTCTGTCTGTGTGTGCGTGCCTGTGCGGTAACAGAACCGGGGCATGGAGGACCCCGCTGAGATCATCTTTGAGATGTCCAAGGAGGAGAGGAAGGACTTCTACCGCAGCGTGGCCTGGGGTCTCAACCGCCCGCTGTTCGCCGTGTACCGCCGTGTACTTCGCATGTACGACAACAGCAACCACGTGGGCAAGTAAGGACCCCTCGGTGTGTCTGTGTGTGTGTGTGCGTGCGTGTAATCGAAATAAACACAGATGTACCGTATGAGATATACACACACACACACGGGCATCTAACTCATTCATGATTTCCCACGAAGTTCTGTCATCTGATTAGAATGTCAATTGTAATTGCTGTAATTGTTTATTTACACTGTTTTGACCTTAACTTAGTTTCTTTTATATTTTTCTGTAAATCTTTTGTCTTTAACATTGTCAATTTGGAATGTAGTGACTGAATTATTGGACTGTTTCATTGTTAATTCTGTGAATCGTAATCGTAATCATTTTTCCCCACCCCCGGAAGGTACAACCACGGAGAGATAGAGAAACTCAAATCGTGAGTGTTTTCGTGTGTCCCGTTAACGTCAAATATCATCACTTTATCATTTTTTCCTTTTATGATGTGTGTGAATACCTGCAGCTGAATAACGTGTGTCTGTGTATCTGTGTCTCTGTCTGTCTGTGTCTCTGTCTGTCTGTGTGTGTGTCTGTGTCTCTGTCTGTCTGTGTCTCTGTCTGTCTGTGTCTCTGTCTGTCTGTGTGTGTGTGTGTGTGTGTGTGTGTTCCCAGGCTGAGGAAGAAGCACGGGAACGACTGGGCCACCATCGGCGCGGCGCTGGGCCGCAGCGCCTCATCCGTCAAGGACCGCTGTCGACTCATGAAGGACACCTGTAACACAGGTACACACACGCACACAGAGATATTGGGAGACATGATGTTTAAGAGTGATATTAAGAAGGGATTTTGAAAGAACGCTAATGTGTGTTGTGATTGGTTTACATTTGTAAGATAAGGTAAGATAGAACTTTATTCATCCTGAAGGAAATTCATGTGCCAGAGGTTGCTAAAAAATACCAACAACATAAGAATAAAACAATAGAATAATAAATGTAAAGTGTATAGGCCTAATTGAATCACAATAAAAGTAAGTAATATATTTGGTTACAAAAATAAGTAAACTAGAATACAAAAGTTGGCAAAGGTATTGAAAATGTATATTGCACCTGATATTGAGAATATCGCACATTTTTATTATTATTATTATTTTTTCCCACCGTTGCAGGCAAGTGGAGCGAGGAAGAGGAGCGCCGGCTGGCCGAGGTGGTGTACGAGATGGCGGGCGTGTCTCCGGGTGTGGCCGTCACCGGGGGCGTGTCCTGGGCCTCGGTGGCAGAGCGCGTGCGCTCGCGCTCGGAGAAGCAGTGCCGCTCCAAGTGGCTCAACTACCTCAACTGGAAGCACAGCGGCGGCACCGAGTGGACCAAGGAGGACGACCTGGGCCTGGTGCGCAGGTGAGAGGCCCCGTGGTGCGCAGGTGTGAGGCCCTGGTGCACCGCAGGTGAGAGGCCACGGTGCGCAGGTGAGGTCCCAGTGCGCATCGCAGGTGAAGCCTGGTGGGCGGGGCCAAAAGAACAGGAAAACAAGAAACGGAACAAAGCATATGCTTTTCACAGACTACATTTTTCACAGGAAAGTGGATTTGGCAAATGCTCACTGCCTATATACTGTATATACATACATATATATATCTCTCCCTTTCTTTTTCTCCCTCTTTCTCTCTCTCTCTCCCTCACCCCCCCCCCCCCACACACACACACACAACGATTTGTGTGCCCATGTGGGGTATGCATGCATGGGCACACAAATACTTGCATATTGTTTTTATTATCTTGCTTATATTTACTTACTTTACGTGTGTGTGTGTGTGTGTGTGTGTGTGTGTGTGTGTGTGTGTGTGTGTGTGTGTGTGTGTGTGTGTGTGTGTGTGTGTGTGTGTGTGTGTGTGTGTGTGTGTGTGTGTGTGTGTGTGTGTGTGTGTGTGTGTGTGGTCCATCCATCCATCCAGGATCATGGAGATGCAGGTGGAGGAGGAGAACGAGCTGCGGTGGGAGGAGCTAGCCGGGGGGTGGAGCAGTGTGCGTTCACCTCAGTGGCTGCGCTCCAAGTGGTGGAACATCAAGAGACAAGTGTCCAATCACAAGGACATCCCCTTCAGCCGTGAGCCCACCGCCGACCAATCACGTTCCACCACCGTGCTACATTAGTTTCCTGTGCTGAGGAAAGATTGAGAAAAAGGAAACGGTTAAAGAATATAAAAGTAGAAAAAGTAAACATGACTATGAGATAAGCTACACGTCACATTATTTTTATATATATATATATATATATATATATATCAGAATCAGAAACGGCTTTATTGCCTTGGTTCTTGCAAACAAGGAATGTGCTTTTGTGCAATTGTTACATTGAACGTTAAACATTACAAATTCCCCCAAAAAATTAAATATATAAATACAAAAATATACATATAAAAGCAATTGTTTTATATACATATTGTAGCACACTCCTGCCTATTACGGAGTGTCCACCCGACTGATAATAATAATTCACCGTTCCACACCAACTTTCAATGACAAACAGGCTTTATTTACTACAAAGGGGAAGGGAAAGTGCAGGGTTCTTATCGTGCCAAGTCCGTTATTCCAATCGTGGTCGTCCAGAAATAGGGGGTATCACACCGGGAAGTGGTCTCAGGGGGTCCAGGGCAAGGCAGGCGGGAGGGTCGTCAGGCAGGCAAGGGTCAGTACACAACACGGGTTCTCAGACAGTCCTTAGGTCGGGCACACAGCCACACAGCACACAGTCGCTCTCGAACTCACCCACACAGGGTCTTGGTCCTCGTCCTTCCTCCTTCTTCTCCTCCTCTTTCTCTCCCACCACCACAACCACCACTTCCTCTTTCTCTTCCTCTTCCACCTCACTCTCCTCCACTCTCGCCCGTCTACACCACCCAGGTCCTCTCCTATTTATTGTCTGCAGCCAGGCCTTTGATTGGCTGCCGCCGAGTTCCTCCAACGAGGCGGGGCCCAAGGTGACCCTGTCCCCCAGGTCGGCCCCCTCCCTGGCCTTCTCTCGGTCCGTCTCCTGCGCCGGCCCTCGGTCCGTCTCCTGCGCCGGCCTCCGGTCCGTCTGCGGCGCCGCCTCCCGGGTCGTCTGCTGCGCCGCCTCCCGGGTCGTCTGCTGCGCCGCCTCCCGGGTCGTCTGCTGCGCCGCCTCCCGGATTGTCTGCTGCGCCGCCGCCCGGGTCGTCTGCTGCGTCGCCGCCCGGGTCGTCTGCTGCCTGGAGCTCTTCAGCCTGCTCCAGGGCCTGGAGCTCTTCAGCCTGCTCCAGGGCCTGCTGCTCTCGTTGGCCAGCGGCCCTCAGCTGGGCCTGGAGCTCTTTGGCCTGCTCCAGGGCCTGCTGCTCTCTTTGGCCGGTGGCCGTCAGCTGGGCCTGGAGCTCTTTGGCCTGCTCCTAGGGGCCTGCTGCTCTCGCTAGCCGGCGGCCCTCCGCTGGGCCTGCCCGCCGGTGGGCTGGGCCTGGAGCTCTTCAGCCTGCTGCCTATGGCCTGCTACTCCTGTTGGCCGGCGCCGTCAGCTGGGCCTGGGAGCTCTTTGGCCTGACTCCATGGGCCTGCTGCTCTCGCTGGCCGGCCAGTTCCCTCCGCTGCCGGCCTGCCTCCACCGTCAGCTGGGCCGGGAGCCTCTTCGGCCTGCCTGGCTCTCGCTGGCCCATTCCACCATCCAGCTGGGGCCTGCGAGCTCTTTGGGCCTGCTCCAGGGCCTGCCTAGCCTCGCTCGGCCGGCCGGTCCTCCGCTGCGGCCTGCTCCGCCGGTCAGCTGCCGGCCTGGAGCTCTTCGGCCTGCCTCCAGGGCCTGGCTGGCTCTCGTTGTCCAGCGGCCATCAGCTGGGAGGATGCGGGTAGGGGAGGTGGGCCAGCCCGGTGGTCTGGAGCTCTTTGGCCCTGCTCCGCCGTCAGCTGGGCCTGGAGCTCTTCAGCTGGGCCTTCAGCTGGCCTGGAGCTCTTTGCCTCCTTTCGGGGTCTGCTCCTCCTGCTGGGCTGCGGCCTTCAGCTGGGCCTGGAGCTCTTTGGCCTCCTTTCGGACCTGCTCCTCCTGCTGGGCTGCGGCCTTCAGCTGGGCCTGGAGCTCTTTGGCCTCCTTTCGGGTCTGCTCCTCCTGCTGGGCTGCGGCCTTCAGCTGGGCCCGGAGCTCTTTGGCCTCCTTTCGGGTCTGCTCCTCCTGCTGGGCTGCGGCCTTCAGCTGGGCCCCCAGCTGGTCCTGGAGCCCTTTGGCCTCCTTCCGGGCCTGCTCCTCCTACTGGGCTGCGGCCTTCAACTGGGCCTGGAGCTCTTTGGCCTGCTCCAGGGCCTGCTGCTCTCTTTGGCCGGCGGCTGTCAACTGGAGCTGCACGACCTGCCGCTTCTGGTAACCCCGTCGGTTTCCCTCCTGCATGGCCGCCACTCGCTCCATCATCTCCTTCATCTGCTGGCCCATTTTTTCCTTCTCGCTCCGCAGCTCCTGGCTGAGCTGCTTTATTCTGTCCTGAGCCAGGGAGGCCTCCTCCCGGAGAGAGACAACTTTCTCCAACGAGGCGCAGCCAACCCCAATAAGGCTGATTGCCTCTTCCCACTTCCTGGTCTCCTCGGCTCCCTCCGGGGGCCGAATGGGGAATTGCGGCTCCCCCGACTGTCGTCCACACTCGTCCTTCTGCCCCTCAGTGGCCGTCTGCCACTATATTTTATTTATTTGTTCAATAACATATCAGAAAAGGAGTCTGTTTCATTCTCATAGAGAAATCAAATCAAATTAAAAGGTAGCCATGTTTTTTTTTGTCCCCATTTAAAACTGTCAAAATGTTCCCGGATTTATATCTGTCTGTGTCTGTCTCTCTGCCTGCCTGTCTTCTCTCTCTCCAGTTCTACTGGAAGTCCTGCAGGACCTGATGGAATCCTCGCAGGCCAACGTGGGCCCAGGGAGTCCCGCCTCCTCGGGCCAGGTGAGAGTCACGCGATTGGACGAGAGCACCGGCGGGGGCAGTGGTGGTGATGTGGGCGGGGCTAACGATGACTCGGTCGCGTCGCTGCAGATCCCCGTCCAGATCCCCCTGCAGATCACACACCTGGGTGAGTCGGTGGTGCGTGCGTGTTTTTGTCTCAAGCAATTTAAAATCAGAATCAGTTTATTACCAAGTAGTTTTCACAGACACGGAATGTGCTTTTGTGAATTGGTGCATAACATTGACCATTAAATAAAGTAATGATATACAAATTCAAAAAAATGTAAATAAAGTAAAAAATAAAAATATATATTGCAAAATAAGCAGTTAAAAGTTTTGAGTCCTTTTGTCCAAAGAGAGTCACTTGATGGTCGTGCGAGGATTGTCCTCAGGGCGAGAAATAATGTTTATTCATTTCCGTGATCCAAGATCAAGATCCAGTTGTGTTCTGTACGAACCAAGCAAAAAAAAAGAAAAAAAGAACCGAGCCCATACCTCCTACCCATAACCCTACTCCCTCCCTCCCCCCTCCCTCCCAGCCTCAGACGGTTCCGTTGCCCCTGGCGACGGAGACAGCATCACACTGAACACTGGAGCCATGCAGACCTTCGAGATCCTACCGGTGAGCACGCACGCACGCACACACGCGCACACATGCACACTCCTGCATACATTCACTCACACGCACAATAATCTCCCGCCCGTGCTTCCCTTCCTCCCAGTCCTTTCACCTCCAGCCCACCGGCACGCCCGGCACCTACTACCTCCAGACGACATCCAATCAGGGGCTGCCACTCGGCCTGTCCACCAATCAGGGGCTGCCGCTCGGGCTGGGCAGCAACGGTACGGTCACCCTGACGACCAGCTCCTCGCCATCCTCGCCGGAGCACCAGATCATCCTGCACAGCCTGTCTGTAAGTCTGTGTGTGTGTGTGTGTGTGTGTGTGTGCTGTGTGCGTGTGCGTGTGTTCTGCTTTTGAACGTCCCATTCCATTTTTTGTTCCCACTGCAGACAGAGGGCCTCTGCGCCGGCGACGGAGTCATCATCCAGACGGTATCCTCTGACCCCGCCTCCTCGGATCCCCTCGGCCAATCGCAGCTGATTGTGGAGGCGGAGGCTGGGCAGGACCCGGAGGTGGGCCTCGACGCCGCCGGCCTCCTCGTGGGCGTTGAGGGCGTGTCCCCGGAGTCTCAGCCAATGGCGGATGGCTTCGCTGACAAGGTAGCGGCCACTGATTGGCAGTGTTGTAATGTAACGAAGTACAAATACTTCGTTACTGTACTTAAGTAGAATTTTCACGTATCTGTACTTTTTGGTACTTTTTTAGGTTTGGCGAATCACGCGCAAAACCAACCAGACCCGGGTGTACGTGTACTGCTGCGGGTGTACGTGTACTGCTGCGGGTGTACACGCTTTACTTCCGCTCCCATGTTAACGAATGGCGCGGTTCCCACTGGCCGCCCGCATATGTGGGCGGACAGATTTTTTCCCGCTCAGGGCGGAATTTTCCGTGCGTCCCTGTGCGCAATCTCATAGAAATACATTGTATATGCATAACATCTGCATCATATTAAGTTAAATTAAGTTAAATCAAGTCATACATTTTCCATACAACCAAAACAAGATTCTAATAATAATAATAATAATTATGATTATTATTATTATTATTGACATTCTATATAGTTTAGATATTTGTTTTAATCACACTAAAGTGTGATCATAGCATCAATATCAATCAATTCCCGCGTCTGGTAACATGGGAGTGGAAGTAAGCGCAGCAGTACGCGTGCGCTTTGCGCGTCTGGTGGGTTCAGTCCCGCATGTCCAGGATGTCAGTAGAATCAACGACTGATGCCACTTTTTTTTTTTACTTTCACTTTTTACTTTCTTCTACTTAAGTACATTTAATATCAGAAAATTACTTTTGATACTTAAGTACAGTAAATATCAGATACTTTAAGACTTTTTGTTATGCGCAGTTTCGAGTGGTCATCTACTGTGGCTGGAGTTCAGGTTCAGGTTCTGGATTGTCTGTAGCAAAGCAGCGAGCTCAGGAATCAATGTGACACAAGGCAGTATCACCAGGAATGATTCAAAGTTTATTTAGATACATAGAGCCTATATACAGTTTGCATGGGAAAACAAGACGAACATTTACATATAGACACAACAACTCAACAAGGGAAGCAGACATAGAAACGCCTCTAAGACGGCCATTCAGGGAGCAGGGACAACAAGGCCGTCCATGGAGACCCTTCCGTCCCCACTCCCCAGACAGCCAATCCGGAGACGCTAGGACCCCAGGCCCCACGTGGATATGTAACAGACAGACAGTTAACTTGAAGCACGGATATCATGGCCTCACGTGACCCACACAGAGATGTGGGTCTCCATGCCCCAGACCAGGAAGCAGGGACTGCAAGGTCTCCGGTTGAGACCTTCCGCGGGACAGCCAGTCCCGATAGAAGAGGCAAAATGTTCCCACAACAACAGCTGCGAGTGCGTCTCAGAGGCCTCACGGGGCAAACAGATAAGAGTGAAGCTGATTAGTCACATAGGTCAAACAGATAACTAGTCACGTAGGCCACACAGCAGAGTGGAAAGTTACTGCCACAACTCCCAACACTTTTACTCAAGTAAATTTCTAAAAGGTGACTTTAACTTCTACCAAAGTCATTTTCTGGTAAGATACTTGTACTTTTACTCAAGTATCGCTTTCAAGTACTTTATACAAGACTGCTGATTGGTTCCTGCTAATAGCTTTCTTGTATATAAAAAATAAAGCAATTAAAAGGTGCAATTTAATGATGTCCCGGGACTTGGGATAGGAAATGGAAGCAAATTAACATTTATCATATTTACAAATATTTATAAAGTCATTAGGAATAATGGATACATACGTGTATGTATGTTGAAGTATATTTGTGGGTGTATGTCGCAGGTTCTAAGCGCCTCGCCTGTGGACGAGACCGCCGCCTTGACCACCGGGGGCACCGTTCTGATAATCTCTCCGGCCATCAGCAGCACATTAACAGGTAACACACGCGCACGCAGGCACACATGCACACACACTCGCGCCGTCACTCAATGTTTATCTCTGCGCTTTTCTCCTGACACTGCAGATCCGATACTGGAGAACCAGGAAGGATTGGACTGAGCGGGAAGGTGGGGGCCTTGGCCTGGGGGCTGGTCTAAGGGGGCGTGGCCTCATCGTCACAGTATCGCTGACACATCACTCACAGACCTGACTGAAGACACACAGGGTTGTCAAACCAACAAACAAACTCAGGAGCCTGTCATCAAAATACACTAAGTTTATTTTCTAGCATTATATATTTTTTTTTCCCGGAGCCTTGCCCCACCACATCACAAAGTAGGAATTCATCCGACGTAGCATTATGCCGTAACCACGGCGACACACCTTTTTTCTTGGTTTCCTTCGCAACTGCTAAGCTATCAATGTGGCGATAAACGGTGCCGATTCCGACCACTAGCGACACGCGCTTCGGTATCTCTGTACTTGGTCACTCATAGAACCGGTTTTCGAGCGCCCTACAAAAAAGCTCTGGCTTAACGTTAATGTTAATGGTTTCGTACAGATTCCGAACATTTTCCGTTCTTTCTTTCTTTGACGTTACAAAAACAAATAACCTTTATTTTTTGCATTAATGGACTGGATATAACGTACGTTGTCTACAGTAACATGGACTGCAGTGTATTTCGGCGAATGGTGTTACTTATTAAATTATTCCATTCATAATCTCCTTTTCATGCTATGTAGAGGGTTTATCATGTCTTAATACACATCTACAAATAGAAATACTGTTGGATTAATCCGTATTTGGGGGAAAAGGTATTCAGAAAACGCATGTTTACATGTCCAGTCTCACTCAGGTTATATCCATCAGAATATTGCCGTCCATGTTATTAACCTTGTCTGTGTATTCGGGCCAGGCAAAGTTTTATTTGATTTTTTTTATAATTTTTTTCTCATAAATCAAGGGTACATTTTTCACAATATTGATGAATGTCATGTGATCTTGAATTCAACATCCAATTTTAACCAATCCAACTGAGGGACGTGAAGCATATATAGATATAAGGCCATTTTTTCTCAACTCATTTTAAGGGTTGTGTCATTGTTTTCAATTTAGACTACAAAACCCAACCCTAATTATAAATGATCCATGGCAGTCGGGCAAGAATAAGATAAGTTAAAAGGTTGCTGGTTCAATACCACCAACCGTTGAAGTATCCATTAGCGAGTTAACGGTCAGTGTGTGTGTGTGTGTGTGTGTACTGTGTAGTTTCTAAAACAAAACGCATAGGTGTTTTTTTTACATGGCCCCTAAACAGGCATGTGCCTAGAAGCTAGTTGTTTTGTATTTTTTTTTGTATTTAAAAGCTACATGTTACATGCTAACTCCCCAAACTCATTGTAAAATAAAAGTAATTTCTCACTTTGACCTGAATGCCACAAATGTACGGCTGGTGAACTTGCATCACTAGCGGCGTTGAGGATTAGATGGTATCGCAGAACAAATGTGTTGGGTTTTTTTCACACATGTCGTATTTCTCATGGGATGAACTGAGGAGGGCATGTATCCAGAGGTTTCATGTGCGATCAACTAATATTTGGGTAAATGTGTAAGTTTGTATGGATTCGCTTGGCAGGGTGCCTGCACCAGAATGCTGCACACTACATGAATGGAAGCCTGACAACTAAGAAAACAAAACTTAACTTATTATGGGATGAAGTGAAGAACTCAATAATTAAAGTTTTGTGGTTGAAAATGTACAAAAAATGCTAGTTACTGTATGTCCCCAAATGAAACCTTTGTCAGCATGTTATCCAACAAGACAGTGTTCAGCCTGTTCATCTCACTTCAATAACTTGTTTCATCATTTTGTCGCAGCTAAGTGGGATAGTCAATAATACTGACCAACCAAAAAAAGCAATTAAAAAACAAAACCTTGACTCTTGGCGCCCATATATTCATGCAGTATTGCCAGAAAAAAAATGTACGATACTATGCTGGATTGCTATTTTTTTTTTGTTTGGGAGGGGGGGAAAATATCGGGAGCATAACTCCATGCAAACTAGCTCCCTCTCAAACTGTTTTGTATAATAAAAGCAAAAGAAAATGAGTTTAATTTTGTCACACTTCGTCAGGGTGTTGCGCTCTCCTACGCAGGAACAAGCGAGAGAGAACACAGCAGGGTATAGTCTCCTTTATTCAATAGAACGTTGAAGGTTGAGACGGTTTTGGGACGACTCAAGATTAACAGGCTGATTTGGTCCTAGACTTACAAAGTCTACATGTATGATTAGCAGATTGATTTTAAATTAAAACAAAAATTAAATAAAATGGATGTGATTAATTCTATATTATTGCTATGGTGCTTTTCAGGGCTGTAATAATCATTTCAAATCATGAATAATGTGGGCCTTGTTTTATCAATCAATCAAAAACTAATGTCAACTTTGGCTTAGGCAAAAAAGGTTGCCACCTGTCTAAGAACATTAATTTTCTTTTTGTCACAGGCTTTCTGCATAGTGCTCACGTGTAGTGTATTGAATTGCATATCAAAGAATTGAACATCGACTTCACAAAAAAACGAAAACATTACGTGAACCCTGTCGCATTGGCAATCCGAAAGGACCACACCGTGTCCCCTCATCACCACACACACACGTCGTCCTCCGTTTTCCCGGTACAATTCCGAGCAACCCTGTTATGACCTGCGCTCATATTTTAACACCAAGCTTGTGACTCAATAGAGCAACACAGCCGCATACACATACAGAAATATGGCGGTATAGTCATGTATTAAAAGTGCAAATGATACATAGATTCCTGATCATGGCGATACCTCCATCTGAGGCTGAGCTCTGCTGTGGATCCTTCTAGTGGGTTTGTTGGCATCACCGTGGCAACAGCGTGCGCGGATGTTGGCCCTGAGTGAGAAGGTTTACAAAGGGGCTTGTGTTGTGGACATGCTGGATGCTCATATGGCTTGGATGGGGGGAAACAAATTTACAAACAATTACAAAAAGAAAATTAATGTTGAACACGGTTGTGTTTTGGTGCGAGCGTTGGCGGCCGACACGGAACGGCTGCGCAGATCACTATGATGACGATGATTGGACGAGCGGAAACGACAAAAATGTAATGTAGAATGAAACCCAGATTTGACCTGTGGTAGTGTTGGATGTGCAGAGAAGACTAGGGCAGAGAACAGGAAGACTAATCTTTAGCCAGTGTGTGCGAACAGTACCAAAGAGATGCTCCTGTTGCAGAGTGCGTGGACAAGTGCATCGTCTCTCATCACTTGGGTGGGGGGGTTGGTTAGCCATCTGTCCATCAAACAGGATTTACCATGGCAACGGCAGTGACCACCGGAGGCGGTTGAAGAGTCAGCAACGCTGTGAACTTTATCCGGCAGCCTTCTCGAGAGTCCATGACCTGTTGACCTCTGATGTGTGTTGTTGTGGGACATTGTGGAAGATCCGACTGGCTACACTGGTCCCACCAAGAACCTGACTTCATTTTCAATTGGGTTTCCACCAAGTCTTACAGTACATTGGTCCTGTTTGGGCAGATGTCATGTTTTCATGTTTTAAGATCTTCCATCGAGTGACCCATCTGAACGCCTATGCATATGCATGTGTTTGTGTGTGTGCCTGCGTTAGTCCCATCTGTGGCGCTCCACCTCTCCCCTGCCCGGAGTGGATGTGCTTGACTACGTGACGCCATGAAAGTAGAGGTTGGCACACAGACACAGCAGCACGATGGAGGCCAGCATGTAGTAGATCAGATTCCTGAACTTGGGCTCCAGGTCCCCCTGCCGGTACCAGAAGATCTGGTGGAGAGAACCACAGAGGAGAGACACAAGAGAAAGGAAGGCTTGGTTATCGATGACAGAACACTTTGCTTGTGTGGTTTAAGCAGCCTCACCTGGCTCTGGCTGATTAAACCAGCCATCCGCACTCACGCTCCACAATTCGGTACATGTTGACAAAGTGCTTAAAAACAAAGCATGTGTGTGTGTGTGTGCGTGTCTCACCAGCAGTAGCGTCGAGCTGCAGATGAGCAGAATGCACACGGCGAAGAAAATGTTGAGGCCCCTCGGCGGCAGTGACGGGAACACGAAGGAACTGATCACGGTCACCTACGACAGCACGGAGGTGAAACCACCACCATTAGTATTAGGACCACCATATTTATAAGGCTCTGCCCCATTTACGAACGCAGCTTCCAAAGAGAACCTGAAGCTAATGTTTCCTTTAAAGGGGCCTTGACAAGCAGTGTCAAAGTTGACACGTGACCAAAATTGACGAATTGTGACAAAGTAACATCACATGTGGGAGTGTCCTAGCAATCATGAAATTCGTTCTATTAGCCTCGCAACTATGAATGCTTAAAACTTGCTTTATTCTTATCTTTATGCACCACAGCGATATACACTCACCGGCCACTTTATTAGGTACACCTGTTCAACTGCTCATTAACGCAAATATCTAATCAGCCAATCACATGGCAGCAACTCAATGCATGTAGACATGGTCAAGACGATCTGCTGAGGTTCAAACCGAGCATCAGAATGGGGAAGAAAGGTGATTTAAGTGACTTTGAACGTGGTATGGTTGTTGGTGCCATGTCTGAGTATTTCAGCAACTGCTGATCTACTGGGATTTTCACGCACAACCATCTCTAGGGTTTACAGAGAATGGTCAGAAAAAGAGAAAATATCCAGTGAGCGGCAGTTCTCTGGGCGAAAATGCCTTGTTGATGCCAGAGGTTACTGCTGGTCACTGCTTATACTCGCGTGTAAATTGTGAAGTGACAATAAAATACTTGAAACAGGTCAGAGGAGAATGGCTGGACTGGTTGGAGCTGATAGAAAGGCAACAGTAACTCAAATAACCACTCGTTACAACCAAGGTATGCAGAAGAGCATTTCTGAACGCACAACACGTCGAACCTTGAAGCAGATGGGCTACAGCAGCAGAAGACCACACCGGGTGCTGTCCTGTCAGCTAAGAACAGGAAACTGAGGCTACAATGGACCTTTCCCTACTCAAGCAGCAAGTCCCGCCCCCCTAGTTACTGTTGCTATGCCCCACAAGCTTTCCCACACACTCTGCATCATGTTAGTAATGGCCACTGAACAACGCCCCCCTGCTGATGATTCTCTCTCAAGGATTCCTGACAATATCGCTGGATGTTATTTGCCAAATGCCGCTACTTTATCTAAGAGAGTTGTACAGAAAGGCCTGAACTATTTGACACAAGGATATATCCATGACATTCGGATTTCAGACGGAGATGACGACAACATAAAACTTGATGCCAAGTGTTGGCGATCTGTGCTGAAGACACAAACGCCTCACAAACTCCACATTGAAATTCGTCAGGACAAAATCCTGAGTCCTACTGCACATGTAAAGCAGTTGTTTGCACTTGTGAACTTTCAGTGTTTTAAGTACATCATAAAAACCACTGCGTTCAGTAATTGCCTTATCAGATACAGGAACTGTAAATAACTCAGACACAAAAATGACAGAACCACTTGGATCACATCCAGTCAATGCTTTGAGGGTTGTGCTTGACTTATAGTCACTATAAAGCTGACTCTGTAAAGCCAGTGCAGATGGCACCTGGGTCTTACATTCAGTACCAAATCCAATAATGGACTCAAGTAGAAAGGACATTATTTTCTAAAGTTTTCAGGCCATGTTTTTAACTAATAATGTTCTATGAGGCCAATATGCTCAGGTTGCTCCAAATTAAAAATACTAAGCTCTATCCATGTATTAAAACCAAGTCCTGCAGACCTGCATGGATTCTCCAATCTGGATGAAACGCGCTCCCCTGTAATCTCTCCTGGATATCTGTGGTCATTTATTGCCACGTTCCCCAAGCGCATCCTAAGAACCATGTTTGTTCTAACTAAATGCAGCTGTAGTCTAATATAAGAACCATGTTGTTCTAACTAAATGTAAAGCTTGTAGTCTAATCTATGAACCATGTTGTTCCTAACTAAATGCAGCTGTAGTCTAATCTATTGAACACAACAACACGGGAACAAAGCTTTTGTTTGTGGGACATCATGGCGGCTTCTACTTGCAAAGGGGCGTGGTCTTCAGAAATCAGGCAATCTTATTGGTTATTATTACTCCTCGTGACTGACAGTGTGGAAAGGTCCATTCGCACGGAGCTCAACCAAATTGGACAATACTGTAAGAAGATTTGGAAAAAAAAAGTTGCCTGCTGGATGAGTCCGATTTCTGCTGTGACATGCAGATGTAGGGTCAGAGTTCGGCATAAACAACATTAAAGCATGGATCCATCCTGCCTTGTATCAACTGTTCAGGCTAGTTGTTTGTGGTGTGAATGTGTGGGGGATATTTTCTTGCACACTTTGGGCCCCTTAGTACCAAGTTGTGCATCCGTTTTTAAACACCACAGCCACCTGATATTGTGCTAACATGTCCATCCCTTTATGACCACAGTGTACCCATCTTCTGATGCTACTTGCAGAGGATAAACGCACCATGTTCACAAAGCTCAAATCATCTCAAAACTGGTTTCTTAACATGACAATGAGTTCACTATACTCAAATGGCCTCCACAATCACCAGATCTCAATCCAATAGAGCACCTTTGGGATGTGGTGGAACGGGAGATTCGCATCATGGATGTGCAGCCGAACAAATCTGCAGCAACTGCATATGCTATTCATGCAATTTATGGACCAAAATCTGTGGAATGTTCCAGCACCTGTTGAATCTATGCCACGAAGAATTAAGGCAGTTCTGAAGGCAAAAGGGGGTCCAACCCGGTACTAGCAAGGTGTACCGAATAAAGTGGCCGGTGAGTGTATATTGCTGTCTCTCTTTCGACAAATGTACTCTTTGTAAGTCACGTTGGTTAAAAGCGTCTGAATGCATGCCGACTAGATCAGACTACCAGCCTATTATACCCAGTGGGCCGCATCAACTGGTGAAGTGATCTAGTCAGCCTACATCTAGGTGGACACGCCCCCACTTGTGAGGTCACTCCGTCACAATGCCAATTTTGAGACGGCTTGTGTAATGTCTCATCAGGCTCACACCTGGTGGTACAATAGGGCCCCCTTAATAATGCTCGATATATGAGTGAGATATAGGCATATAAAAGTATATATATATATATATATATATATATATATAGGGAGTGAGATGTGGTGTGAGCTTGTGCATTTGTTCCAGAAGGACCTCCGGGGACATATAGTGCCTTCATTGTGTTGCAAGAGGCGTGGAAGAAAAATAAAATACAATTTAAAAAAACCCCAATAAAATAAATAAAGAAATAAATAGCAGCTCAGCGTCTGCCTGACACACACATGCACACTAGTTCCGGTCGCTTTGCATTGAAACAGAGACCATGTGAACTCACATGGTCTATACTAGCAGTGATTTAGCAATTAGTCACTGTAGTGATTAAAAATAAGGGCTTTAAAGACAATGGGTTATTTTAATGTCGACTGAATTTCACTGTTCAAATTGATGTGCATGTGACAAAACGCATGTGACATTATACAGTATATGGTGGAAATGCTATACTTTCTCGTGATTTTTGATGGAACAACCTTCGCTTTTTGGCAGGGAAACGTGGCTATACTCGAGATTGTTTGAGGGGGTATTTCCCCAGGCCGGTGTCCCAGGGTGTGCTGAGGTGAGGGGGAGGCGGCCTACGACTTACCAGAACCACCAGCGTTGTGATTCCGCCCACACACAGGTTGATGATGCGGTCCTGCAAAAAAAAAAAGCAAAAAAGGAAAGGGGGGGGCAGAAGCGGATGAGCTTGTGATCAGGTTCAGTTTCACAGCGCACACACACACATGCACACACACAGCCTTGAGCATTTTTGCACAGTCACATGGACACACAAGACAACCCAGTCCCTCTGATTGCACCACACATCCCCCACCTTCATATTGACAGTGATCCTATTGATCACTTTACATGTACTGTACATTTATAACATTGATAATATTTAGATTAGTCAACAGCTTCTGGATACATATGCCATTTTCCCTATGCTATATGGGGAGTAAGCATTGTACTTGTTACATATGGCAATAAAGAAATCTTGAATCTTTACATATTCATTTACATATAAATATTCTTCTGATTGTCTTATCTTGCAATATTGCCATTGTCTTATCCATCTCTGTTATGACATGCCATATCCCGTATTTCTGCTAATACTCAATACTTCTGGATTCAACATGACATTTGTATTTTTTATCATTATGTATATAGACAGTGTTATATTATGTATACTGTGCCGCTCAATATAGAAATATATGCAGTATATGTATATTTTCAATGCATATATTAAAAAAAATCTCTTCTTGCTATTTTATCTTTTTTGCCAGCTTTTATTTGCCATGTCACAAGAATTTCACTGTTCAGAATGGCCCTGTGTTTTGCTGTACATGTGACCATAAAACACTTGACTTGACCTGACTAGACTTTTGACCCACCCAGCCACAAGTACCCAGCCCTTACCCAGGCCGAGGTCTCCCCGAACAGGGGTCTGTTGTCCAGGCCACTTGTCCCGTAGGTCCGGCCACCGAAGTCCTCCATGACTGTCGGGACGAGACCACACCCACCGGCAGCCCCTACTCAAGCTGCGTGCGTGCCGTTGCGATCCTGCACTGCCCTTCCGTCATGGACAGCAGCGCTGCCACCGCCCCCGCAGCAGCCGCATGGGTGTCTGAAAACTCAGATGGCGACGTCAACAGACCGCTTGGGGTGTCATCATGGTGAAGGAAGGAGGGTGGGGGTGGGGTCGTGCCGGATCCGCCTCCTATTAGGGCTGAACGACAGACAGATAATGCATTGAGTTGTGTTTGCTTTTATTGTATGCACCTCGGCACCGTGATTCAACAATACAATACTTATTGTTATCATTATTGGTATTGCACATCTTAAATTGTTTTGTGTTCTTTTTTTCCCTCTTATTATTATACTACTAGAGTGCATGGTTATCAGCTGAGGTCATGTGTTCAAGTCTCGATGGAAATCTAGTCCTTTTCTTGAGGTTCATTCATCACTTCCTCATCGTGAAGCCAGGTGTCAGGCAACACGAGGTCTTCAGTTAGGCTTTCTTTGTAAAGCAAAACAAAGACGACATCACCCGACACGTCATGTGATTCATTGTTTCACCTCAATGTGCTGAGGTGGGAAAAGGAAGGGTTATGGATACTCGTTATGGAAAGAGGAAGTATCGAAACCAAGTAGCAATTTTCAGCACCAGGCAAATTTTTACTTCCTCTTCTCACGAACCACATCATCTGCAAAGTGCTGAGATGCAATTCTGAGGTCCCCAAACCAGACACTCTCCTCACCTCGGCTGCGCCTTGAGATTCTGTCCATGAAGATCATGAACAGAATCGGTGACAAGGGACAAACTCCCATGCCCCCCCCCAACACTGTTCCACGGCCAGGACGGAATCCGCATTGTTCCTCCTGAAGCTGAGGTTCGACAATAGGCAATAATAATAATAATGGAATAAACTTGCCAACTCTGGCACTTTTTAAGAAAAGCGCTATATAAATGCAATCCATTTATATACATGTACATATAGGCCTACATGTTTTCATCAGGAACACATGATTAGATGATTAGATGAGTAGATTTGTCATCACTGGACCCTACCAGAGTCATCTCAGAAGAATACATTTACAAATTTACAGTGAATAAGCCTAAGGAAATATAGGAAACATAGGTAAGATATTCAGTAAACAGAAGAAGTTGGCAATGGTGTTAATGGTACATGACAGCAGCCTCACTATTTTATCGCTCATCATGCAGAATCCACCACCACAACTTCACAAAGCAGCTGTGGTATATCTATCTACACATACATGAGGAATATAATATAACACGCAGAGAGCTTTCTCAACAGAATCACCACCAAACAACAGGGTCGTTATTGGCAAGATAAAGCTGGCCCACAGCTACACATTCCTGCAGAGCCTTGTGATCCACTCGCGGTCTTAACCGGGGGCCCCCGCGACTTAAGGGCAAAGTAAAGTAAAGCTCAGCTGATATACATGATGTAACCTAACCAACCAAAAACATGGGCAGAGTGGTATGCATACATAATGACTTGTTGGTGTCAAAAATGACAATTACCCTTTTTATGCACCTCACTAAATACGTGATGGTGGAATCCCGTCCAAAACATGGCGATAGATTCAACACATTGGCTATAAATTGGCTATAGTTTCAACACATTTGGCGATGGACAATCGATGTTTAAACACGACTTAGAGGTAAACACACACGTCCATCAAGTTAGCCTGGTCAGTCGATAGCCTACCGTGCTAATGCTTTGGCTGTTTGGACGTACCGGGCTTAGTGTACAGTACAGTACAGGTACACTTTAAATACGTGTTGTGTATGTAGTACACACCAGCAATCCAACCCCCCCATTTTAATACCATGTTTTAACATCGTACTGACGCGAGCTAACCTTAACTAACCATTCACCAGCTAGCTAGTCACGGCAGGTTATATGCTAACTAAGCGCGAATTTTCGGAGACACTTGCCGCAATGGGTGCGGAAATTCCGCAGAACTGTGAAATACATATATATCCGTGTATATAAGATATGGGTTGGGTTGTTTCGGCTAACTCACCGGGTGGTCGTGGTCGTGGTCGTGGTCGTTGTAGTGTGTATGTGTGTGTGTGTGGACACTACAAGTTTGAAGACGCCGCACAGTTGGGGGTCCAAAGTGTTAAAGGGGACGGACCGACCGGCACGGATACGCTTAAAGGCGAGGTCACTTAATGTTGAGTCGACACTTTATGTCGCCTGCCGAGAAAAAAGGCTTTTATCGCGATTTATTCACACATATAAACAGGTGGAGATTTCATTTCACTACAGTTTCCACGTTTGTAAATATAAATAAATAAATATATACAGGTTTTTATGGTCTGCCTCGCGTGAAGTAATGTCGCGACAGTGAAATATATATGGTATTTTATTTTAGATGTATTTATTACTCACCTGCATGTCATTTGCTTCAAAAATGCTTCAAAATAAGTGACTAATAAGTGTTGTAATGTAACGAAGTACAAATACTTCGTTACTGTACTTAAGTAGAATTTTCACGTATCTGTACTTTACTTCGTTATTTATATTTTTGGCAACTTTCACTTTTACTCCACTACATTTCCTAAAAAAAATGTATACTTTTACTCCGATACATTTCTCCTAAGCATCTTCGTTACTACAAAATAAAATCATTAGAAATGTGTTAACACTGCAGGTTTGGCGAATCACGCGCGAAACCCACCAGACGCGCAAAGCACACGCGCACTGCTGCGGGCGCACGCGCTTTACTTCCGCTCCCATCAAGTAACGCATGGCGCGGTTCACACTGCGTCACTGTGCGCAATCTCATAGAAATACATTGAATATGCACAATATCTGCATCATATTCAGTTAAATCAAGTCATACATTTTGCATACAACCAAAACATTGGCTCATGTCATTTGCAGTAGTTCACTAACAAATGGCTTTTTCCCTGTGTCTCTGTCCTTTCTCCATTTTGTCCTCTCTTTTTCTAAATATGCTTCTTGTCTCTCAGGATCAGCATCTCTACGTTGTCTGTATAGGCGCTGTTTCTCAGCTGCAGAAAGAGGCATCCTAACAAAATCATAAAATACAAATACATAAATCACTTTATCATTAACAGTAACCTATTTCATGTCGTAACTTATAATAATACAAATAAAAATGTATTTGATTTATAAAGCACATTTCTAAAACCCATTTTCATGTACATACAAAAGCATATTATTTCGTCAACCCTGTTACCTCTAGAATGGTAACAGCGATGACGGTAACGGATGTTGGAGAGCTGCGTAATAGGCTCGTGATCCGTAAAATGAACGGTAACAGGGATGACGGTAACAGGGTTGACGAAAAATGTTTTTGGCAGCCATTACTAGCCATGTGCTAACAGTCATGACACCACATGGTGTGCATTCATGAGAGGCTTAAATGTTGTTATGTATGTACATTTCAAATTTCAAACAGATAACTTTTTTACGTATGCTTTTGTGTTAACAGGGCTGACACAATGAGCTTGTCCCCCTCTGTCAGATGTTACATAACTCAAAGAAAAATTATTAAAAGAAGAGGACACTTACTTGTCTTGTCACCATCAACATTGTAAAAGGCAGATGAGTTCACTTCCTGGAAATAATGCTACTTTTGGAAGAGTCCATTATCTCATAAGGAGAGTTTTCATTAAACGTAACAGGGTTGACGACAACCTGGGGACGCGACTAAATTGTTGTTTTTTTCAACATTTTACACATATTAAGAATAAAACCCATTCATGAGTATTTAAATGACACTTGAGACTTTATAAAAGTTTAAGTTTGTATATGATAGTTTGACTTTTTTGGCCTCAATAGCAACTAAAAGTAGAACAATCGTACTGAGGGACAGGCCATTTTACATTTTTTGCAAGATGTGTCGCACAAAAAAGTGTTTATAACTTTAAAAACAAAAGAAAAAAAACAATTAATTTGTTTTTATGTTCCAAGACTATGAGACATATCATGGAAACTAAATTATAATTTTGTTTTATTGCAATATTGCAGCTTTGTTGACATATTTCTTTGTTGCACATATTTCTTTGTTATAGAATATCTGCAATTGTACATTTGCAAATGAACAATTGTAAATTCGATTTGTTTTGTTTTTGTTTTTATTTACCACTCGCTTTGGCAATGTAAATGTACGTTTCCCATGCCAATAAAGCTCTTTAAATTGAATTGAATTGAATAGATCCCACCCATTGAAAGAATAGGGAGTTCAGGGGCAACAATTGTCGATTTACAAATGTACAATTCCAGATATTCTATAACAAAGAAATAAGTAAACAAAGCTGCAATATTGCAATCAAATGTATATATATGAGTATCTAAAATATACGTATAAAGAACTAAATAAATACAGGTAAGGCAACTTAAAAAAACTTTAAACAAAATTACTAAATGGGGAATAAAGGGGGATTGACAGGTGACTGACAGTCTTTATGGAGGTTGTATTCCGTTAGATGTCCTTTTCCTGTCGCAACGTCCGATCAAAGCAGCGTGCAGTGCGGCCCCCCGTCCGCTAGAGGGAGCCAGAGGACATCCGAGCTAAGCAGCGTGCAGTGCGGCTCCCCGTCCGCTAGGGGGAGCGCGTCCGAACAAAACACATCAACACGGAAGCAGGTTTTGGGTGGGAGGATTCAAAGTGAGAAGACGCGGTGCTGGTAACGTCAGAGAATTTGTTATTATATTTATATTTTTTTTACTTCTGAAAGCAACACACAGAATCATGAGTTCCTTTGCGGGTCGCATGAAGGAATATCCAAATATTTCTCTGGACCGCTTCGACAAGGAGAATTTACATGCCCGGGCATATTGTCTCTCTCATTGCCATAAAGGTGAGATGTTTTAAAGAGCCAAACATACCATTCATTCGTTTTTTGAACTTCTTATTCATAATGCCTCTTTGTCTCAGACTGTCTTGATGTTGTGATGTGTTTTGCCTCCCCTCAGATCACATGAAAGGGCTTAAAGGGCCATTCATGAAGAGGAGACTTCAATCGAGGTGTGGCAGAGATGACAGCCTTTATTCACTATTCAAAGCAACCCTATTATATGTATGTGTGTATGTATGTGTGTATGTATGTATGTATATATACAGTATATATATGTTTCTCTCGCCTTTTTCCTCTTCCAGTCGCAATGTCAAACTCTACTGCTCCTTTGTGACCAAGGAACTTCTGCTGAGCAATCCCAAGTATGCCTTCTGGGAAGACCACATTGTAAGCAAGCACCACCGGCACGCTGGCAGTGTGTGTTTCAATAACACTGCTATTACACGACTATTATGTCACGATGCATGTGTGTGTGCTACAACCGACCTGTGTTGTGTTGTGTTGTGTTGTG